>CAUYON010133732.1:0-22918 GCA_963573935.1 Arctocebus calabarensis
AACGGGCTAAGGCGCCAGCCACATACACCTGAGCTGGTGGGTTTGAATCCAGGCCGGGCCTGCCAAACAACAATGGTGGCTGCAACTAAAAAATGGCCAGGCATTGTGGCAGGCGCCTGTAGTCCCAGCTACTTGGGAGGCAGAGGCAGGAGACTCACTTGAGCCCAAGAATTGGAGGTTGCTGTGAGCTGTGATGCCATAGCACTCTATCCAGGGTGACAGCTTGAGGCTCTGTCTCAAAAAAAAGACAAGTTCATGGTCTTAACTGCATCACCCTTTGGACAGGAAATTGAGTTCCAGAGAGGAAAGGAATTCCTTGCTCAAGATCAGATCACAGCGTGAGGCAACACAAGAACTCCAATCTTCCAACTTTTCCGCTGCATTGTGGGGCTTTGAACCTGCCTACCACAAGCCCCAATCCAGCTGCCCTCGGGCTACTGCACATGCCATGGCTGGCTCCTTGAAATGACTTTCCTGTGTCAAAAGACTTAAAGTTTTGAAAAGAATCAGCTCATCATCTAGATGTCTGATAGTCCTTACTTTGCAGATTATTCCATCCTGCGGCCCAGGTTTGCTAAGTGAGGTGGTAAGCTGCCAGTCAATTCTGTTGGACCTTTGCTTTGGCAGGTGAATAAAGCTATGATGAGATGGTCTGAGGCTCCAGCATCCCCCGTCAGAGAGAAAGAATGTCCAGTTAATCACCCTGAAGCTACTGACAAACACCCAGTCATATGGCATCTCTACAGAAAGCTGTGACAAAGCTCCATCTCAGCCCCACCTGGAAGGCCAGGTTAGGCTACTTGGCTGCCAAGGGAGACGGGTAATGTGGCCCTTTCCTCTCCTCTTGACTCCAGCTCTTCAGCCGGTATTTGCTGAGCTTCTGCTGTGCATTAGGGGACCCAGCGATGCATCAGAGCCAGACCTGGAGCTGCTCACAGCCCGAAAGAAGAAACAGATAAATGCAGGAGTCACTCCAGCACCATGTGGCATGTGTTACAGCAAACAGGGGAATTAATACTGTGGCAGCACCAAGGGGGAAATAGCCACTTCAGTGTGGTGGTGCCAGCAAGGATTAATCCCCCCTGAAACCTGAAAGATGAGTAAACAGACTGTTTGGGGTCAGGTGAGGCCATCAGCAGAGTGGCCCCAGTGATGCCCACCAAAGCCTGCGGGGCTGTGGGGCTTTCCAACATCAGAAATGGGTGGGAATCCACTTATACCCTCTCCCTGCCTCCAGGGGTGGTGGTCTCTCCTGTCAATAATGAAAGATGCAAGTTACCTGGCAGGGCCATGACAGGCCACCACCCAGAGGGGGATTAATGGTGAGGAACAGCAAAGAGGTGCAGGTGGCTGGCCAGCAGGACTCGATTCCCCAGCCTAAAGACTCCTCATATTGTGCTTGGATTCACAGAGGCATGAAACAAGCAATTTAGATGTGACCTCGGAGGTTACTCCATGATGCTGGGAAGTAGCGATCTGCCCCAGTAGAAATCACAATCCTTTAAATTTGCTTAACATCACAGAGTTACACTTCATTTTGTTTGGCTGGTACCTGCAGATGTAATCAGTGTTCACTCGCAGCCTTGTGATGCCAGAAGTAATCCTGCGTGTGACTGTGTAAGCTGTGCATCCAGACACCAGCTGGGACTTCCCACCATCATCTTCTGGTGCCCATTTGGCCAAATCCTCTGGGTCTGAGACTTGGTGACCTGTGATTCTGTTCCTCCAGCAAGAGAATGAGCTGCCCCGAGTAACCAGAGGGAATCTGAGATAATGGGCAGCCGTAAGGAACGGCGCACATGGCACCCAGCTCAGTGGAGCACAGCAGAGCTGACAGGAAATGTCTCATCTCCAATCACAAACGCAGCGTCTGGCAAAAAGCAGACAGCACAGGGGACATGCTTGACTGAGAAAGAGAAAAATGACTGTGACCAGAGGGAAAATATCCCAGTTACCCCAAACTTGGCAGTTGATCCTCTCATACAAAAGGAGCGCCGGTCAGGTGCCCAGACCATGGGATCTGTCCAGAGATGGATGAGGGTTGCTGGTAAAGGGGTTTCACGGATACTTAGAACACCCTCCCGCAGGCCTTGGGGACACAGTGGATTGGTGTTTGACTTGTATATAAAATATCTTCAGGGCAGGCTCGGCGCCTGTAGCTTAGCAGCTAGGGCGCCAGCTGCATACACCAGAGCTGGCGGATTCAAAACCAACCCAGGCCTGCCAACAATGACAATTACAACAAAAAAATTAGCTGGATATTGTGGCGGATGCCTGTAGTCCTAGTTACTAGGGAGGCTGAGGCAGGAGAATTGCTTGAGCCCAAGAGTTTGAGGTTGCTGTGAGCTGTGATGCCACGGTACTCTACTGAGAGTGACATAGTGAGACTCTGTCTCCAAAAAAAAAAAGAAAATATCTTCAGGGTAGAAGGCTGACTGAAGTGTCTTATGGCAGCACTGCAGAGAGTGGAGGCAAGAGGACTCAGAGGTCTTAATTTCCCTGTGGGGGCTGCCTATAGGGGCATCAGGACCCCAAAAGACAGTGTGCATGAAGAAGAGCATCACCAGGACTCTGAAGCTGTGGGAACATCATGGACTGAATGGGGAGGAGGCAACATATTACAGTATAGGTCCCAATTATTCACTCCTCCAAAACAGAATGATATAGTCACAGTCTGGTTGTAGTCTCACAGTGAACACAGGGGACTGTCATAGCGCTCAACTTTGAGCTGGGCCAGTGGCTTGCTATGGCTGAAGGGGTGTTGCTGGAGCAGGAACAATGTGACCAGACCGGGCCACAAATGTGCTTGCACAGTGGCTGGGCTGGCCTCTTGTGCTCCAGTGGTCCATCTAGAGAAAAACATGTGCAGGTGACC
This sequence comes from Arctocebus calabarensis, assembly GCA_963573935.1. Lineage (NCBI taxonomy): Eukaryota > Metazoa > Chordata > Mammalia > Primates > Lorisidae > Arctocebus > Arctocebus calabarensis. The sequence goes on from CAUYON010133732.1 coordinate 2,876, forward strand.
CCTGATCCCAGACCTGGGCCCCAGAAGGGACGTGAAGGAGCCATGAACCAAATCCATGGTCTGGAGCCATAGCCAGCCAGACCCACAGCCTGAAGCAGACCCCTTAGCCAAGCCTAGTCCCCATGAGCCAAACTGCTGTCAACCTGCCAGCTCAGGACCCTGAGGATACACAGTAGTGCTGAGCAGTTGCATTTCAGAGATATTTGTTACACAGCATTATCCAGCAAGGGCCAAAGGTACCCAGGGTCTGAAAAACTCCTAGAAGCTCCCATGAGAGAAAGGATCAGCTGTGTACAGTAGTCAACCCCAGAGGAAATAATTATTATAACCTCTCAGCTGTGAAGACCATTTCTGTCTTCCTACCTCTTCTCATGCCCTGTCCACACCTCCTGGCCCCACTCAGGTGCTCATTAGCTAGTGGGATGAGGAGGGTAGGGTGTGAGAGTATGGTGGTCAGCGTTGTATGTCAACTTGTCTAGGCTAAATCCCCAGTTATTCAATCAAACACTAATAATCTATGCGCTGCTAGGAATGTATTTTGTAGATGTAATCAAAGTCCATAATCAGGTAACTTTAAGTAAGGGAGGTTATTCTAGATAATCTGAGTGGGCCAAATTCAATCAGTTAGAAGCCTTAAGAGCAGAGCTGAGACTTCCCTAAAGAAGAAGAAACGTACCCACAGACAGTAGCATCAGCTCGTGCCTGCAACATACACCCTGCCCTTCCAGACAGCCCGCCATCCAAATTTCAGACTCAACTAGCCAGCCTCTACAATCACATAAACCACTTCCATGCAGTAAGTCTCTTTAATGCATATCCCTAATGGTTTTATGACTGTAGTTAAACTCTGACTGACACAGATTTTGGTACCTAGCAGTGAGGTGCTGCTGTAACAAATACCCAAAGTGTTGAAGTGGCTTTGGAACTAAGATGAAGGAATACTGAGGAGCATGATGGAAAAAGCCAAGACCACCTTGAACAGACAAGGAAGACGAATGTTGAAGACTCTGCCATTGAAGGAACAGAAGTGAGGAACACAATAAGAAAATCTGAGCCATATTAGCAAATATCAAAATCATTATGAACAGATTGTTGGCAGACATATGAATGTGAAAGATGCTTCTAGTGAGGGCAGAGAAGGACATGAGGAGCATGTCATGTTATCAGAGACTGGAGGACAAGGGAGTCTTTGTGATAGAGAAGCAGAAAGCTTAGCTGAATCACATGGAAAGCAGAGAACTTTTACATGATGAATCTGAATGTTTAGCTGAGGAGATTTCCAAGCAAAATGTTTAAGGTATATCCTGGTTTCTTCATGTAACCATAAGTAAGTAAGTGAGAGGAAAGAGATAAATTGAGGAAATAACTGTTAAGAAGGATTTAGGGGATTCTCAGCCTATCTGCATTACAAAAGATGCTAAAATTGGGGGATTCATTGTCAAGGAAGCATTCACTGGAGAGGAGGAGGTGTGACAATGGAAGCACTGCCAGAACGATGTGGGACCGCTAGCCAAGGAATGCAGGCAGCCACGGGAAGCTGGGATGGGAAAGAAACAGGTTCTCCCCTAGAATCCTCCCCAAGGAACATGTTTGTAACAAATTTGGGTTGCTTAAGCCATTAAGTTCATGATAATGTGTTACAGTAGCAATAAGAAAATAAGAGTTAGTAAATAAGATGCAGAGAGTAAAGACAAAATTCTCCTTCAACTTGCTTTTCTCATTGTGAGTTTTAAGTGAAGTTGGGGCTTTGGGTACTCCCCTAGAAGGGGCATTCTAGTTACTAAACTGGGACTGTCCAAGGGGCTAAAGAAACCAGAATACATTCTATGATCTAAGGTAAGTCAGAAAAGTGTGAGGCCTTCTGGAGCTCTCACTTGCCTCTAGGAAAAACTAGCCTGACAAAGTGGATTTAAAGAGGCAAAATTGAAGTTGCTTTATGCAGGCATCCAAGACGCCTGTTCTTTCCAGAACATAGTGCTGCTTGGACATTTCAGTGGAAGAGACAAAGGACTTGATCCCACTGTGAGGAGAAGAACATGGGGTAGTGGAGAGCTTCTTCTTCCACACCCAGAGCTCAGCATTGCAAGGAAGGAGACACCACCTCACAGCCATGCCAGGATCTCATTCAAGAGGAAGATGAAGCTGTGTCCCAGTAGCAGTTCCGCACCCACCTCATGACCTCAGCACCTGTTTCCTCAATCCTTGAACTTTCTTTGTCGTTGAACAGAATGGCACTTCACCCTGTCAGGCACCCTGTTTTGTGCCTTCTCTGAGAAGTCACACAAATACCCTTATGTCTGCGACTACTTACTAAATAGCCAGGGTCCCACCCACTCAGTCCAGGTCTAGACTCAGAGGCCAAATTCTCTGAGCATGAAAGAAGAGTCCCCTGGGAATCCGTAATGAGCAGACAGAGACCCTGCATGGTGAAGCCAAAGGCTGTGTGGTTTTTGTGTTTAGATGGGACTAATTCTCCATTCCCAACTCTGCCACTTCCTGGATATACACTTTCAACAAAAGTCTGAACTTCGCTAGACCCTGCTTTCCTTACTATGAGGCTCATGACATCCAGTTTATCCAGTCCAGTTAACCTTCTAATGAAGGTTAAAGGAAAACAGCACTAAGTGAGTGGAGAGGTGGCCATTTGGTAAACAGTAGCTGGAATTATAATATTATAACAACAATTCATATTACGATTAGCCAGAGGCATCGCACCCACACCTGCACCTGCACTGCCACTGCCACCTCCCCCACCCTATGGCCCCTCCCCCAGCCCTGTCCCCACTGCCCAGCTAACGTGAGGACTTTTCTCCTGAGAGCCCCGTGGCCATAAACAGTTAATGTGATTATTGCATTTACCCCACTTTTGCAGCAGCTTCCTCTCTTTAATCACTTTGAAAATGTTTCATATTCCTTCCCAACGTGACTGAAATCAAAGTGGCACCTGTGAAGGCAGAAAGCCTGACTGCTGGTGCGAGGTGGAGATGTAAAACAGTCAGGTTTGATGGGGAGAAATTATGTCTTTCTTAATTCCTTTTACCCTATAATTACCAGGCACGACCACGTGGCTTCACAGCAAAAATAACTTGCCGCATGAAGATGCTGTCTTTAGGATCCTGGTCTGAGTCCCCACACAAGACCCTCAGGGGGAGTCCCACACTGCCCCCCAGGAGTCTGCACAGTACACGCCCTCCTCACCAGCTCCCCAAGGCCACCACGGTCCCCCAACCACCAAGAATCAACGGAGAGGAATCAATCTACAGAGGGGTCACCCCTTCTCCACGCTCTTCCTTGGCCTGACTCCCCCCCCCCCGCGCCCTGCACCCTCAGGCTCCCTCTCTCTCATCTTCCCTTTGACCCTATCAGCATCTCTCTCGGCTGCTTCCTTCTCTCTTCTCTTTCCTTTCCCCTCACCTCTCCTCTCTTCCCTTCTCCTTCTTCCACGTCTGCCCCGCAGAGTCTCAAACCCTTAGCCCCATCTGTCATCTCCAGCCTCCAGGACTCCAATTTCCAGAAGCTTAGCATTTCCCTGATGGGTCCAATCCTGCTCCCTCCCAACTTCACTCTGTCAGAGCAAGGACCCCACCACCAAGGCTTCAGTCTCAGAGAGATTCCCCACCTTCTCTCTCTCCTCTCATCTGGATCTAATCTGACACCACCCACGCGGAGCTCTCATCATGGGGCTTACAAGAACTGTGGGAGCTCCTGAGTCACAGACTCCCAGGTTCAGATCCTGGCTGTGAGCCTTCAGGTCATGTAAGTCTGGTGTCCTTCTTTATAAAATGGCAAGGAGAATCCCTGCCTCCCAGTGTGGTTTCTGAGGACTAAATCATATAATATAGGATTTCGGTTAACACATCCCCTAACTCCCTCCCCTTCCTGCCCTACTTCTGACATCACTTTCCCCAAGTCTATAGCAACAATCTCAGAACCAGATTCTCTGTCTCTTCCCATCCATCATCCAGGCCCTGCCAGAAGGCTCTGGCTGAAATTCACTCTGGACCTGCCACCTCCCTACGTGGACCCCTTCAGTGGGTGGCTGAGGGTCACCAGTTAATGTCCAAAGCAGAAGCCACATAAGCGTAATGGCTTGAGAAGAACCTTGACCCTGGAGTCATCCAGGCTCATTTCAAATCCTCATTTTCCTACTAATTAACAGTGTAGACTTTGGGCCTCAGTTTCCTCACCTGTGTTATGGGAATAATAATTTCTAGCTCATAAGATTATGGAGGTAAATTGAATAAACCATGGAAAGTGCTTAGCAGGGTCTCAGCACATAGCAGGTGGTTCCCTTTCCCCGCTTGCCTCCCCCTATTCACCCTCAACCCCAACCAGGTAATTCACACTCTTTGGAACTTTCATATTTCTGTTTATCCACCCATGCCTCCGTGTACACATAATAATCCTTTCATGCTTTTTGAAATAAAGCAATGGTTTAAACCACCTTACAGCACACTGTGGGGCCGAGCTGGCCAGTCCAGAGCCCTTGATGCTGCTCACGGCACAGCTTGAAAACACTCTCCGTGGACAGCAGTGTCCCCTCCCCGGGGGCTTGGGCAGTCTGCCTCATGAACACTTTTACTGCACAAGATATTTTCTTTTTTAATCCTAAACTGAAACCTTTGGATGAACAAAAAGCAAAAGGCTGCTGTGCCCTGAGGGTTATAAGTCCCACTCATGCAGGGAAACAGATCCTAAATATCCAGCTCCTGGAACTGGAGCAGAGCAATTTTGAGGGGCCCTGGATTAAAGGCGACCTCAGCATGGAGCCCCTCGGAGGGTGCGCGCCCCCAAACCAAGACTTCCTGCAGAGAGAAGGAGGTTCAAAGGTCAGAGCCAATGTGACCAGTTGATTTTTACTCCTCAATTCACCAGCAAACATACTTACACATCTATTTTCCCCCCAAATGTTTACACACTGTTCATAGTTTAGTATCCACATAATAGTATCCAAAGGTTGGAAAGGAATGTCTGTGAAACCTCCTGCTTTCTCCTGAGAAAAATACCATTTTGATCTAAGCTTCATTTTATTTTCCTGTGGCACCACAGACTCGTGTTGGTCTCTGTCCAGAGGGGCGTGAACTTGGCCTCCGTCTGCACTGCTCTGTCCTCTCTGTCTTCCTCTGTCCAGCTGCCCCTCCTGCTGTCCAGGAACCTTTCCCACTCCTTCCTCCCTGCCCACAGCGCATTGACTGGAAATGTATCTGGCCACTGCCCCATTTTTTTTACTATTACACTTCCAAGGGTCTTTTTGAAAAATTGTTGCAAAATATACATAAGGTAAAATTTACCATCCTAATCATTTTTAAGTGTGTAGCTCAGTGACATGAAGTGCCGCCCTCACCACCACCCGTCTCCAAAACTCTTCCCATCTTGGAAGCTGAAACTCCACACCCATCACACAACAGCCCCTTCCCCAGCCCCTGGTGATTCCTGTTCCATTTTTTTTCTCTGCAAATTTGACTGTTCTAGAAACCTCATATGGGAGGAACACATAGTCTTTTTGTGTCTGGCTTATTTCACCGAGCATAACGTCCTCCCTGTTTATCCAGGTTGCAGCACCTGTCAGAATCTCATTCCTTTGTAAGCCCGAATGCCACATTTTGTGTCCCCACCCATTGACATGTAGGTTGCTTCCACCTTTGGGGGCTTGTGAACCATGCTGCTCTGAACTTCACTGTGCAAACCTCTGTGGGAGACCCTGCCTTTCCTCCTTCGGGGGCTGTGCCCTGAAGTAGGACTGTTTCTCCATTCCAACTTGGATCATGAAAGGGTTATGCATCTTCTTCCCTCGCCATCCACCCTGATGACAACAGCCCCCTCACACACTGTAAACCCTTCCAGAAACTTGCTCACTCTCACCTGGGCATGCACCTTTGCACTTGTCCGTGGGCGACCTCCCTGAGCGTCTGGAACGGGCTAAGCTAAGTGCTTAGTAGAGCGTTGCCGATTTGAATCTGCTGCAAGGCGTGTGTTCTGCTGCTGACCATTCTCCTGGGGCCAGAGTCCTCTCTCCACCTGAAATGTAAAAGAAAACCCAGATGTGCACATTTTTCTTAATTACCTTGGACACTCAATCTCAGTTCTTGTGCTCCCAGGTATAGTTTTCCCCACTTAGCTGGAAATAATTCTGTCATTTCAGGCTGTTGGGCGTTTTCCAGGAAATCACACCTGCTGATGCAGCACCCTTTGGGTAGGGCAGGGTAGTGAGGACCAGAAAGCAGGTCAGAAGCCTGTGGGCTGAAGCTGGTTCAACCCAGGGCATTAGAAGGAGCAGTGCCCTCCCAGACTAGCTGTGCCCACAGCAGAGATTGGGGTGGCCCCAGTCCACAGGGACACCCAAATCAAATGTGGTCATTGCCTAAGGAATTGGGAAGGGAGGGGCAGACTGGGGGGCTCTGAGGTCTCCTTGAGCCCTGAACTCACTGATTTCTCGAGAAAAAAAAAGTCTATATCAAATGAAATCGGGGTCTTTTATACAATAAACTGATACCAGACATGGGCTGAAGAGGGATGAAAGCGCCATTACACAGGGAGCAGAGAGACGGGGAAGAGCCCCAGCCATTCCTCTGCGCTCTGTCCCACAGTGGCCTCGCGGCTCCTCCCCTCCAGAGGCGGGGTCAGCTTCCCATTCCCTCCAATCCAGCCTTGCTGTGACTAGCATTGACCAATAGAATCCAGTCCAAGTGATTGGGGGGTGGAGCCTCCCCGGCCAGAACTTAAAAGGCTGCTGTTTCTGTTTTCTCTTTTTTTCTGTCCTGGGACCTCTATTGTAAGAAAACCTAGACGCCACATGTTGAACCAGGGATCAGCCAACAGCCAGAACGAACTAGCACAGCAGGCTTGTGCGGGAGGCCAGCTTGGTCCCTCCAGCCCTGACGACCATTGAGTGGACTCCATGAGCCTGGCAGCACCAGCAGAATAGCCAGCCAAGCCACGAATCATGAGAAATACTATAAAAATACACTGTGCTTTTAAGTCACTAAGGTTTGGCAAGAGATGGTTGTTACAAAGCAACAATTGGCTGCCACTCAGTTTATAAACCAACTCCAACACTAACCCACAGTAGGGCCACTTCTGCTGTCTGGGCTTCTATTTGTTTTGGAATAAAATCCAGGGAGTGATGGAGCAGAAAGAACCACAAAAATCACAGGCATCAGAGCTCAGCAGCTACCATCCCTACTCTGTTCTTTACTTACTAGCTGTGTGACCTTAAACAAGTTACCCAACCTCTCTGAGGCTCAATTTTCTCATCTCTCCCATGAGAGTAATAACCTGGTGGGGTTCTGTGAGCATTCATTGAAATAAAGTGCTGGGCACATAGCGGCTGCTCAATAAATGACAACGTCCTCAAGGAGGCAGGATTATCATTAGGCACAAGGGCTCTAAGGGCCACATTATCTGGCTTTGAATCACCATTGTGCTACTTTCTAGATGTGTAGTCTTAGGCAAGGAACTTAACACCTGAGCCTCAATTTCCTCACTTCTATAATGGGGAGGATGACAATATTAGCTCAAAAGGTCGTGAAAAATCAGGGAGTCCATATATAGACAGTACTTAAACAGCTGTATTTGGCAAATAGTAGGTAGTTCAGGAAGGATTATGTACATAGTTGTTTTCTGTTTACAGAACTCATTCCAATATACCATCTACTTGACTTTTACTAGGTCAGGTGCAAAGGTGAAGAAACATGCTGGAGGGCTTGCCAAGTAACTCGTGCAAGGTCACAGAGCTAACAAACAGAGGAACGATTCAAACTCAAGTCTGTGGGACGTCAAGTCCAGATGGGTCAGTAGAATGCAACCACCACTTCCTATGTGCTGGGCTCTGGAGCCGAAAGAATGAACGAGACCTTTCCTCATCCTCAAGTCTTCTTAAGAAGGCAAACTTGGGCATCACTACAGTGGGGTGTGGGTTGTGTGAAAAGAGAGGGGAGACATTAACTCTGCTGAGGAAGGTTCTAGAAACCACAGAGGAGGTTCCCCGCAAGCTGGGTCTTAAAAAACAAGTAGGTTCAAGTCACGTGCATGGAAAGAAGTGTCTTTGAGACAGAAGACACAGCATGTGCAGGGGCTCGGAGGAGGATTCCCAGCCCATGTGCACAACCAAACTGGGAGGCTGAGCCTAAGCAGGGGCCTGGCTAGAGGGTAGCACTGCTCCCCTGCCAGAAATGAAATGCTGAGCCAGCTTCCTAGGACGGCAATGAAGACCTCACCAGGGTCCCAGACACTCACCATGGGCTCCATCCTGCCCTAGTGATGCTCTTCCAACCCTTCCCTGGAGAAGAGGAAAAATGAGGAGATAAATTCGTCTCTTTCTCCCCCCTTACCACCCCCTTCTAGCCTGTGACATCCCAGACCCTGACACCGAGGAACTCCACCCACTTCCACTATTTCTGGGGTGCTGACTAGTAAGGTGTGAACTAAATTAATAAGTTGGGAGTTGATCCCCAAATCCTGAGATCTCACAGGATTTGAAGAGTGCTGGAAGGTCACCTGATCCAATGTGGATAGCGTGAGGTGGAAATCGGTGGTAGAAGTGGCTCAGCCCCAGGTGAAAAAGACTCCTACCCCACCCAAAAGCAAGCCACACCACAGCACGCCCCCCTCAGAGATGGGCTATCACCCACACTTCCTAACTGTTGATCGGGGCCTCAGGGATGAGCAGCCTCAGGGATGCCGAGTGGACACCTCCGTTTTCTGTAAGTTCTTATTGAAGAGCTGAAATAAATCATACTTCTCAACAAGTATGCAGCCTGTGGGAAGAATCCATCCTACCTCTTGAATTCCCATTTCTGATGATCCTCCAGAAATTATTGAGAAAATCAAAACAATATGTTTCGAAGTGCTCTTCAAGACTCACCACGGTTCAAATGGTTTCCATAAATCCACAACGCAAAAGGCATTTTTCAGAGGTTTACTGTTCCCCAAGTGACAATAATGCCATATTGACTGACTTCAAGGGAGCTCTGGGAGTTCGGAAAAACCAGTTAAGCAAGCAAGATCTTTAACAGAAAAAAAAAAACAAAAACGGTGAACTTGACAGTTTTGTTAAAGTTCACAGCATTTTCCTGTTTTGACAGCACTTTTGCAGGTCCTGATGCCTCTGGGTGTTGCATAACACATCTTTCCCTTTTCAGAACCAGTCTGCCAGCCTTCCTGGCCAATTGCTACCATCTTTCTAAATCAAAAATTGAATATTACTGCTCAAAAACTCACCAAAGCTTCTGGAGTGATATTCTCGAAAGAAACTGGGAAGGACCTCCAGCTTCTGCAGAAACTCTCCCAACCCCCTTCAACCAGAGGGGAGAAGATTCTGGTAATACTGACAGTCTGAGAATCATGATAGTTGCAGACTTGAATTCATTCATGCAACAAACAATTATTAAGCACCTACAACTTGTATACCACATACACCAGACCCTGAAGTTTCAGTCGTGAAAAACACACAAAAAAACCAACAATAAACAACAATCTCTGCCTTTGTAAGGTTTATCGTCTAGAGCGGTGATGTTCAACCAGTGCATCCAACTCATTGGTGCGCTGTGAGAGGATCTCAAGTGTGCTGTGAAAATTTTTGAAGATCATTAATTCAATTATTTTTGAAAAAAGTTTAAAGCACCGTAAGCATATTTTTTTTTTTTGGATCAACATAATTTAAGCATGCCTCAGAAGTTTAAGCACAGGTTCAAGTGTGCTGTGAGATTAAAAAAAGGTTGAAAAGCACTGGTATAGAGAGAGACACATGGACAAGGCAGATCGGTGCTACAGAAGTGAGAGATATTGTCTGTTAGAGCGACACGTCGAACGTCCAGTTCTGCATGGTGGAAACAAAGCCGACACCGCCCAGGCCCAAGATGCAGAGCAGGAAGCCAGAGCTCCCCTCCTTAACATCCAGTCCACCGTACCCGTCCCAGCCCTCCTGGGAGGACGTGGGCTTCACGATGCCCTTGCTCACGTATCTTCACCCACGCGGGGACTGCCTTCCTCCCTGACCCCTTACTGCACTCTTCTCTCCAAGGGAAACACGTTCCTTCCCAGAAACAAACTGTGCAAAGGCAAGCAAACTGGAGGTGAGAAGTCTTGCAAAGAGAATGGAGGAGAGAGCGCCAGCATGTTCCTGATGGACATGGAGGGGCTGGGCCTTGGAGAAGGGTGATGGCAGCAGAGACAGCCTGCGGGGGGACGCAGAGAGAGCGTGAGCATGAGCAGGGCCGAGGAGGCTGGCCCTCAGCGCTGTGCAGCTCTCTACCCAGCTGCAGAACGGATGCCCCGTGCAGGTCTTCTGGGAAGCATTAGGCTTACGGAGGTTGAGAAGTTGGGCTTGGGAGGCAGAGAAACCGAAGCTCAAAACTTCCTCTTGCCTTTTGCCAGCTGTGTGACTGTGCATATCTTGTTCAGTTCCAAGCTTCATTTTTCTCACTTCAAGAAGGGGGACACTTATCGTGTCTGTGTCCCAGGGATGTTGTGAGCTGCTGCTATTAACTGCAGCAGGTGTGTGGTGGCCACTCAGTCATGTCAGCTGTCATTGTTACACTGACAGCAGAGCCTGCTGCTCCAGCGCAGCAGCACAGACTCTCACACGGCGTCGTTCAATCATTCGGGGTGCGTCTCCTCCTCTTTACGTCCCCCTGTGTCTCTGTCTCTGTCCTGTATCTCTCTCTGTCTCTCTGTGTCTATATGGATCTCTGTGTTTTCTCTTTAGATCCGTGTGTCTCTCTCCCCCTGTCCGTGTGTCTTCGTTGTTCTCTGTGCATTTCAGAGGATGTCCGTCTGTGACCGTCACTCTGCGTGTGTATCTCTTTCCAAGTCTTTTTGTCTCTTTGCCTTTCTGTGTCTTTGCCCAGCTTTCTTTTTCTCCTTATGTCTCCCGCCCTCTGTACGTCTCTCTGTCCCTGACTTTCTCTCTTAGGCTCCATCTCTCAAGCTCCCCTTGTGTCTCTGTGTCTGTCCTTTGGTCTCTTTGTCTCTCTCTTGTTCTTCTCCTCAAAACCAGAAGTGACTCAGCAGACTCTCACAGCTCCTTACAGGGAGGACGCTGGACAATCATTCTTTGCTCGTGTAAGGAGCCTGACAGCTGGGGCAAACAATGGGAAATTCAGAATTAATTGGGTGCTGATTATTTGCCAGGAGAAGAAAAAAAAAAAAAAAAGATGAGATATATATGAAACAAAAGACAACCTAGCAACAGTGAAAACCACAGTGGTAGCAACAAAAGCAATCCTAATGAAGCATGACGAGCCAGCGCCGAGCCCACGCGGCCACCGCGCAGAGAGGAGGGAAAACAAATTCGCGTGCTGCCCACAGCAGAGCGAGGCCCTCCTGGGGCACTCTGGATCCTCAGAGGCAGCGCTGGCGGCCACGGAACCCAGGCCACACGGGGGGAGGAGGTTTTAAAAAGGAGGTGACACTGGCAGAGCCCAGAGGGAGGAATGGAGGGCTGTCAGGGGAGGAAGGAAGGACGGGTTTAATATGTGGGAGAAACAGCAAGTGTGAAGGCACAGGGAGGTGAGGGGACAGTGGGAATTCAGAATGAATGGGGGTAAATGTAGAGTCACCGTATGACCCAGCAATTCCAGCCCTTGGTGTGTACCTAAAAGAAGGCAAGACAGAGACACAGACAAGCGCTTGCGTGTGACTGCTCCTTACCAACATGGTTCACAGTAGCTGACAGGTGGAAGCAACACGGGTGTCCGTGGACAAATGAATAGAAAAGCAAACGTGCCATGTCCACATGATGAAACATGAATGGAGCCCTGATAGGTGCTACCATGGGAACAAGCCTCAGAAACATCACGCTAAGTGAAAAAAGCCAGACACAATAGGTCACCTATTGGACAATTCCATGTATATGAAATTCCAGAGTAGTAAATCCCTACAGACAAGAAAGCATGCTCACGGTTCCAGCGGCTGGGGGAGGAAAGGATGGGGAAGATGAGCTGTCCTTTCCGGGTGATGAAAAGGTCCTGGACCTAGAAGGCAGTGACGATTGTACAACATTGGGAATGAACTCGATACCACTGCATTGAATCATATGCTTTAAAATGGTTAGTGGCTAATATCATGTTATGCCATTTTTACTCCAATAAAATAAAATAAAAGTAATAAAAGTGAAGGAAGCACAGCTGAGGTTTAGCATATGGGTGGGAGGTGAGGCAGGGCCAAATTACCAAGGGCCTCTGCCTTATGGGGGATAAGGGCTCCTGGAACATTCGACCAGAGGAGTGACATCATCTCTCATCCATGCTTCAGGAATATCTATCTCTGATGTCCACAAAAAGGAAGAAGCAGGACCCAGCAGGAGGCTGAGGCCGGATGGGAGTCTTTAAGAGACAAGGAGGCGGACAGAGAGCAGGTAGATTTGAAGAATGGGCAACCAACTATTCTACAGAACTGTGACCTTGGACCCCAAAAGCCCCTCACAAGGCATCAAGAAGGCAAGATGCTTCCAGGAGGCTTTGGCAGGCTATTTGCTGTGTTTTTCCAAAACCCCAGTTCTGGGTTCCTGCAGAGAGGAGATCGGGTGCCTGAGGCCTTTCCCTCGTAGCCAGGCTCCTTGGCAACAGCCAGCAAGAGCGGCAGCAGGGTGTGTATCCCATCATTAGCAGCCAACTCTGGGAGAAGTGTCCATCTCCGAGATTTCTGTTCCCTCTGGGGCCAACTTCCAGGTCTATGCTTTAAAGATTTGTTTTAATTAGAGCCGTCTCAGTCAGAGGCATTGAACATTATCTCTGTTTCAGCTAGCTCCTTTCCTTTGCTTCTTTCCTATTGACTTTCAGAAACTCTGCCAGCTACATTTTGGGCTTTGATTATTTTTTCATAAAAGGAAAAGCAAAGTTAAGTTTTCTGAAGCAAGGAGCCTGCCTCTCTGGAGAGTAGAATGGAGGGTGCAGCATGGGCCCTGGGCCGATCTACCTGGCGTTTCATGACACCCCATTCTCTCTCCCACACTGGCCCTAGTCCATGCACGTCCCCAGCTCTAACCAGGCTTGGCATCACTGGAGGTGCCTGCCACAGAGTAGGCCAAACTTGAGGCTGTCAGGGATGACAAACCAACCACACTGCCAGTCCACACCAGGCAGCTGAATGGAGCATCAGACAGAGGTAGAGGCAGGTGGGCAGGAGCCTGGGGCAGGCTGGTTGTGGCCAGAGGAAGCAGGACATGGCACTGGAGTGTGACAGGGGATCCCAGGGCTTTGAGCCATGCTGATCATTGCCGAGATAAACCCCATCTTTCCATCCACCCACCAACACATACGTTATCCATCCCTCATCACTTTCGGCTAATCTTCCACCAAGTCATTTCTACTCATCCATCCAAGCTGCCATTTACCAAGTGCCATCTCTGTGCTGGTGATGGGGCCTTAGCTCAGTGGGCGACATTGTTGGAATCAAAATTCAAATACTCTAGGACCATGTGACAAGGGGCTCCAGGTGCCCAGAGAGCTAAAACGTGCACAAAATTTGAAGTCATACATAATATAAAGACTTAGTTAGCATCACAGAGGAAGTGCTATCAGGTTTCAGACTTTGTGAGATGGGGCTGCAGCCACTGGGATACCTCTTGGGGGAGGACCCTGATGGGAGTCCTCATACAAGGTCATAACCGGACAGCAAAGAGCACCCAGAACAGAGGATGAAAGCTTTCACAGCCCTCCTCGCTGAGCCCACAATTTGTCCTGAAGCCTTGACAGCTGCTGAAATGGTGAAGGCTGGAGCCCCAGCTCCGAGGCCGTGTCAAGACAGGAGAGAGGTGGGACTTAGGACGTGGGACACCGTCCACCGTAACTCTGGACAGTGCCCCAGCTTCACCCTGCTGCTAGCCAGGGAGCAGTGCTAGGTTCTGAAGCTGCCATGCGTTGCTTGGGGTGCCCTTCTTACCAACAGGACAGATGCGCTAAGCAGAAAGCTGTGTCTAGTACCTTATTTGTCCAGCTTGGGAAGCTAGGCCTCAATTTGCTTAAGTCAAAAACAAACAATGACCTAAGTATGCCCTTGCTGATTTAAATCTGTTGTTGTCCTCAGTATCCAGAGGGACCTGCCCTTCCAGAAGTGAAGTAATGCTCAGAAGGACAATTTCCCAGAGTTCCTTGGTGTACAGAATTCATAGCAACTTGACCGAGGACAGCCAGGGAGGAAAGCAAAGCCATTACAGCTAATAGAAGTTTGTATCAAACATGTCACTTGTCCAGAGCTAGTGATTTACCTACTGACCCAACCAGATAGACTTGGGTCTCCTGACTCCAACCCCACTGTTCTGACCATTGCATTGTGCCTTCTCCTAAGACAGATGTGATCAGAGAGACAACACAGGCCTCCAGTTACTAGAATGGAGCACAAGTGAGTAGGGCTGGGATGGGATGGATCCCAGACCTACCTGAGGGGCCACGACGACCCCACTGTCCAGGGCAGGGTCAGGGCTTAGAGCCAGATAGGTCGAGGCACTCCCTGCCTCCGGCTTGAACAAGTTGTCAGCCTCCATCTGGAGGGTTCCATGGGTGATAGATTCCATATGAATTTAGAGATTTATCTATTAGAGATGTACCAATAAATTCTATCATTCCCACCATCTCAAAAATACTTGAAGTCCTTTCTCTGTCCCTATATTGTCAAAACTGGCTACAAGGTAGACATCCAGTTCTCATCTGCGAGTGTCACAATTGCCAGGTCTTTAAATCCTGCGTCCAGCTGAACACTTGGCAGCTCCACGCTTACTCTCTCTTTGCTTAGCAACTGCAGCAAGAAGACAGCCTCGCTCTCCAACAGCTCTGACAGGACTGAGTCTCACCCAGCCTGATTGGGTGGCCTGCCAACTTCTAACTGATGCTTTGTAGCTGTGGGGGAGCAGCACACGTGGACTGACAAGGGCTGAGCCCCAAGACCATCCCTGAAAGTGGGAGCAGATCTCTCCATAACGTGGTACTGACTGAGCTATTGCCAGAAGAAAGAGGAATGGATGTGGGGGCAAAGCCACCAGCTGTGCCCCCCAGAGGGACTGGGCTGCAGG
Source organism: Arctocebus calabarensis (assembly GCA_963573935.1). Lineage (NCBI taxonomy): Eukaryota > Metazoa > Chordata > Mammalia > Primates > Lorisidae > Arctocebus > Arctocebus calabarensis. The sequence goes on from CAUYON010133732.1 coordinate 17,883, forward strand.
ATCCTGATCAAGCGCCAGGAACACAGGAAGGTTTAAGCCTCTGTCATCCTGGAGTCCCATAAACTGTCCCCCACAATATCCAACAGCACCAGAAGTGAGATTGGATGCAGCTGTAGGGTCACCGAGAGAGACAAAGTAGAGAGAAAAGAGCTCCCAGAGTTCTAGTGCATCCTCTTTGAACAAAGCTTAAAGACCCAGACAAGCCACCAACTCACTCCCCTCCAGCCAGAGGGGTGACCACTGCACCCACAATGCTGATGGTCCGGGGGAAATAGCCCTCCCTTCCCAAAGAGAAGGGTTTACTGCAATTTGGGAAGTCTCAGTGAATCAACAGGAAAAGGTCACAGTGGAATAAATTATGGAGATTAAAAGAAGCCTGGATCTTTGGAGGTTGGAGCTACAAGGCAGCCTCTCGATTTTCTCTTTAATCATCAGTCTCTAATTCAGGGACATAAAATTACAAGCTCATTGATAATGATCAGTGACTTACCGGAGAAAGCCCACTCCTAATTAAGAGCAGAAGCTGATACTGCTTTTCAACTTCCACCAAAGTCCAGCAAGGAAATTACTTGGTTCTGCAGAGCAAATAACCCCAGCAGGCTTGCAGGGGACCTGGGTTACCTGATGAACGCATGCTTAGCCAAATTAATATGCAGAGAGAGTGGTTTCGAGTGTTAGCAATTTGCTGGTAATTGGGGCATTGATGGACGCGGGGAAAGCAGCCAAGCTGGTGCATGAACACAGAGCCGCACTGTCTGCTCTTAACAGGAGAGAGATTTGCAGACAAGAGCTGTGGACATCCTCCCCAGCATCTGCCTAGAGGTAGGGGTTGTTGAGAGTCTACATGTGCCAGAGTCTCAGCCTTTGATGAGTCAAAAGTCAAAGCTCAGGTGTGGTCAGGGTTAGGTCTCATTATATGGCAAGTGAGAAGTGAGTCTATATCCAGAATTGAGAACAGAGTTGGTCTGTGCCTGGGAGGGACTGAGGCTCAGTATCTTTCTCCCATCCCACCTTCTGCACCTCCCTGCCTTTCTTCTCATGCCCTGCACCAGAATCTCATCTATGTGTCTCATCTCTTGCTGCATCCTCTTTCCTCTAACTCCAGACATAAAGGAATTTGACATTGACCTCCCAGGCTTTGGCTGTATAAAGGGACCTTTATGAGGCACTTTGAGGTAGATGCTCAGACGACTTAAGAGCTGTGGGATCCTCCAGATATGTTATAACTCTCCTTGGTGACTTCCAGGGAGTGACAGGAGGGTGACTGTGTAACTCCCATTGGAGATGGCCCCTCCCATGGCTCTGCAGCCCTGAGCACACACTCCCAGCAGAAATCTTGGACCCCAGCGCTCCTCATCAAGTCACTGATAAAATCAGCAGAGCAGCCATTTGATCATAGCAGTGATTCAGTTCAGCCTACGTGATGAGCTCTTCCCACGCCATCCCGGGGTTATCTTCTCAGGACAGCTCTTGGAAGTAGGCCCTCATGCTTTAAATCAGACAAGATGCTGGTGAAGAAGTTGATGCTTCACTCACCACTGTCAACCCACATTTGGGGGGAGTCTGACATGGAGTGGCCAGCCTGGAAGTGAGCAGAGTGACACATGCATCTTGCCCTCCCAAAGGGAAAACCAGTCTTTCTGGTGTGACTCGGGGTTTGGGGCTTTCCTGGAACATGAGGTGTTCAATATTAAAACTAGGAGAGTCCCAGGGAAATCAGGTTGGGTTGGACATACTAGAGTCCCAGAAACATAGGCTCATCTTATGTATCCCTGGGAATCAGGGCTGTCCTGAGGACCCTAACCATGAGCTACCAATGGGGAAGATGGAGAGACCAGCCAAGCAGAATGTTCAGACTTGGGGAGGTGAAGAACAGAGAGGCAAGAATTGGAGGTTTGTAAATAATCAAGTGGGCTCGGAGGTAAATTTTACATCTGGACCAGGTATTATACAGGAATCTTTCCTACTTTATTGTCTTTCCTACTTTATTGGAAATATGATTGATTTTAGCAACACCAACTCAGCAGTAATGCTGGTAGCTTGGGCCTCTTTTCTGGAAACTGGTCTTCTCTTCTGTGATGGTTAATTTTAAGTATCAGCTTAACTGGATTAGGGATGCCTAGATAGCTTGAAAAGCATTGTTTCTAGTGTGCTGTGAGGGTGTTTCCAGAGGAGATTTATGCAGGAGTTGGGGAAGATCATCAATCAACTAGACCCCAGATAGAATGGAAAGGTAGAGAAGAAGCCCAAGCCCAAGTGCCCATCGACCCACGAATGGATTAATAAACTGTGGTACATGTACACCATGGAATACTATGCAGCCTTAAAGAAAGATGGAGACTTTACCTCTTTTGTGTTTACATGGATGGAGCTGGAACATATTCTTCTTAGCAAAGTGTCTCAAGAATGGAACAAAAAGTATCCAATGTACTCAGCCCTACTATGAAGCTAATTTATAGCTTTCATATGAAGGCTAAAACCCAATTATAGCACAAAAATATGGAGAAAAGGGCAAGAGAGGGGAGGGGAGGAGGGAGGATGGGTAGAGGGAAGGCGATTGGTGGGATCACACCTACGGTGCATCTTAGCAGGGTACCGGGGTGAAACTTACTAAATGCAGAATATAAATGCCTTCATATAGTGATTAAGAAAATGCCATGAAGGCTATGTTAAACAGTTCGATGAAAATATTTCAGATTGTATATGAAGTCAGCACTTCGTGCCCCACAATTGCACTAATGTACACAACTATGATTTAATAAAAATAAAAATTAAAAAAAGAAAAAAAGAATGGAAAGGTAGAGGAAAGGTGAATTGCTCTTTCTCTTCTGAAGCCAGAACACCCATATTCTCCTGACCTTGGACTTCAGACCTCCAGGTCCTCCAGCCTTTCAGCTCCGGGACGTGCTCAAGCATCACCCCCCTCCCCTGGGTTCTCAGGCCTTCAGCCTCACACTGAGAGTTACAGCATCAATTTCTCTTGTTCTGAGGCTTTCAGACTTGGACTGAGCCAAACTACCAGCCTCCCTGGGTCTCCAGCCTGCACTGTGGCCCCTAATCCCTGGGCCATGGACCTGGACCTGTCTGTGGCCTGTTAGAAACCTGACTGCATAGCAGGAGGTGAGAGGTGGGCAAGTGAGTGAAGCTTCATCTGTATCTACAGCCGCTCACCATTGTTCACCTCACACCTCACCTGAGCTCCACCTTCTGTCAGATCGGGGGGCCATTAGATTCTCATAGGAGCAGGAACCTCACTGTCAACTTCCCAGGTGAGGGATCCAGGTTGCACTATCCTTATGAGAATCTAGTGCCTGATGATCTGAGGAGGAGATGTAATGCTCTTGAATCACCTTGAAACCATTGCCCCCACCCCAGTCCATAGAAAAATTGTCTTCTCTGGTGCCAAAAACTTTGGGGGCCACTGAGCTTATAGATGGCCAGCCTATCATGGGACCTCTCAGCTTCCATTATCACGTGAGCCATTTCCCTTTAATAAATCCCATCTCATTCATCCATCCATCTATCTGCATATATACTCATATATGCATGTGTATTCTATTGATTCTGTCTCTCTGGAGAAGCATGACTGAGACATTTCCCCAATAAAAACGGTAAACACAATATTATTATTTTAACAGCAGTTAAAATGTACTGAAAGTTTACTACCTGCCAGGCCCATGATAAGTACTTTGCATGCAACCTTGCTTTTAATCCTCACGACCCAATGAGAAGAGTGCTATTGCTGTCCGCATTGATACTTCTGAGGTTAAGTAATTTGCTAAAGCCACATGGGGAGGAGGTATGTAAATAACTTGAGAGCTCACAAGCTTCGGCAGGCCATCCTACTATGATAATACATTGTAGAGATGTCCCAGTTTCAGCCTCAAAAGTCAGAGTCAGCCTAGAATTTGATCATATCTTAGCCACCCTGAAGATCTTATGCATCCATTTATATGGGGAATGGAGGCGCTTCCTGGGAAAAAACGCACTCTGACAAAAGAACCACATGCTATTTCAAAGATGGAGAGCCAGGGTTTAGAGGGAATGATTCTGAACATGGGTCATGTCCCCCATTGACTCCTCCTCTCAGGCCCAAAGAGGAACATGCACAAGCATCACCCCCCATCCCTGGGGTCTGCTCACCTCCAGGTTTCATTTCACAAGAAATGAAATGCAAGAATCACCCTTGCAACCTAAGGAGAGAAGGATGTGACTAGAAGAGCCTTCATACAGTGATTTCTGGGGAACGCCGAGAGCCCAGGACAAGCCAGCAAGGGACCCACAGCCTTGGGAGCAACAGAAGGAAGGGCCACTTCCCCAGCACCAGTTGCAGCACTGGACGCCGGCTGTCCTGCGCCCAACACCAAAAGTGGTGGTATCACTGCTTCCTCCTCCTGGTCCGCAGGGTCAGAGACACCACCACAAGGAGCAGAGCAGGGAGCAAGAAATGTAGCTCCCACAGGGTGGCGGAAAGGACTCTTTGCAGAGTGCCTATAAGACACCCTCCAGCCATTCACAGTTCTTTGGGAGGAACTGAGCCCAAGGTCACTGAAACTAACACTTCTTAGAATCCCATTTTTATTCTCTGCCAAAAAAGACCTAGGAAACACGTGTTTCCTTTATATTGCTTTTTTTTTAAATACATGTATTTTATTATTCTTCATTACATTATTCCCTCCCACACCCCCCAGTGGTAAGACAGAATTTATTTACAGAAAAGAATACAGAAAACACTAAAGCTCCTGGTAGAGGGAGAGAACTCAAGTGGGGAGAGAGACGCTCTCTCTGGTTCTCTCCCAGTCTTTCCCCGTCTCCTCCTGTAGGCCTTTAGTCTCTGGGTCTACATAGGTGCATGGGTTCCCTGGCCAGGAAACGAATGAATACAGTCCCTTCCAGCAAGGTGAATGAATGTATCAATGAATGGATACAGTCCATTCATGGAATTGAGGCCTAGGAAATTCACAAGAAATTGACCTAGGCATAGGAAATGGGGGTTCCACATTTAGTCCTAAGTATGAAGAGAAGGCGACACCAAG
>CAUYON010133734.1:0-11569 GCA_963573935.1 Arctocebus calabarensis
GCATCACTTTTGCTTGAAAGAATGACTGACAGGCTATGGCTTTTCAGACCATTTGGATTTTTGGCAGGTCAAACAAAAAAAAAAATGAAGAGGCTTAGCCCCCGTAGCTCAGTGGGTAGGGTGCCGGCCATGTACACCAAATGTACACCAAACCCAGGCTGGTGGGTTCAAACCTAGCCCAGGCCTGCTAAATAACAATGACAATTGCAACAACAAAAAAAATAGCTGGGCGTTGTGGTGGGCACCTGTAGTCCCAGCTACTTAGGAGGCTGAGGCAGGAGAATTGCGTAAAGCCCAAGAGTTTGAGGTTGCTGTGAGCTGAGATGCTACAGCACTCTACCGAAGGTGACATAGTGAGACTCTATCTCAAAAAAAAGGACAAAGGGAGTCTGATACTTCAAAGAAAAAAATTGGCAGTATTTGTTGTGAATGATATTAGAGCTTTCAAAAGAAAATTAAAATTGTGGAAAACTTGTGTCTACCTCATGAATTTGACAGCTTTTCAATACTCAAAACTTTTTTCTGATGAGATTAAGAGTGATGATAAGGAATGTAATTTTTAAAAATATCCTATGATGAAATGTGCCATTGTTTGGAAAATCTGCATAACTTGGTGAACTAAATATTTTCCAGATGACCAATGTATGAAGGTTTTTTTGTTTGTTTGTTTGGGGTTTTTTCAAGACAGAGTCTCACTCTATTACCTTGGGTAGAATGCCATTGTTAGTCCAGCTCACAGAAATCTCAGACTCTTGGATTCAAGTGATCCTCTTGCCTCAGCCTCCCAAGTAGCTGAACTACAGGTTCCCACCACAATGCCCGGCTAGTTTTTCTGTTTTTAGTAGAGATGGAGGTCTCGCTCTTGCATAGGCTGGTCTCAAACTCCTAAGCTCAAGAGATCTACCCTCCTCAGCCTCCCGGAGAGCTAGGATTACAGGTGTGAGCCACTGCACCCAGCTGTACAAAGGTTTAAAATCATACATGAGAAAAAGATCCATTTCAAATGTAAAATAGACCACTGGACTTTAGTGAAACAGAATGTGAAAAGTTCATCAATAGTTTTGAGGTTTCACATTACAAGAAACTACTTTTGTCAAGTTTGGGTATAGTGTCAAAATAGAAGATCACAATTATCTGAAAAAGCTTTATTAAAGTACTTCTCCCCTTTCAACTGTATATCTATTTAAAAACAGATTTTTGTCATATATTTCAACCCATACAAATCATCAAAACAGATCAAATGCAGAAACAGATATGAGAGTTCAGCTTTTTCCTATTATGCTAGACAAAGGTTTGCAAAAATGTTATACAATGTGTATTTTTTGTTTTGTAAAGATAAATATTTTTTGTTAAAATGTTATTTATGAGGTTAACATAACAGACTTCTTACTGTTCTTTTAAAATTAGTTAATAAATACACATTTTTAAAATTTCTTGGTTTTAATTTCTAACACGGTAAATATTCATATTGTAACCTACATGAACATCCTTTGAGGGACTCAGTAACATTTAAAGTTATCAAGGGATCCTGAAACAAAAAATTTGAAAATCTCTGCCTTATGGAATTCTGCTTATAAAGAAAATTGTTGATAAGGTACTTCTCAAACACAGAACTCTTTATCAAGTAGGAAGTGGGTGAATTTCTTTTTTCCTGATGTAACAGCAGAATACCAGGGCGTGTTTCTGAACCTCCCTGTGGCTTTAGGGCCCCTTCTTCATCTCCTCTGCTGAGGGGTACACAGAGGAAATTAGAGCAGATTTGGGGGTGTTGCTTGGTGTAACTGCCTCAAAGAGTCTTCACTGACTCCCAAGAGGCAAGGGCACAGCTAGCTGCGGGAAACATCCCATGCCAGCAGCATAAGCGTCCCCTCCATGGAGTAGAAGGCAGGCGGCAGGGTACAGGCTCAGAGTCAGGCCTGAGTTTGCTGCAAGGCTCTTGTCTCTCACTGGCTGCTCCCTAACTACTTTGACCGATCAGACCGACCCCTCAAATACGAACTTGGGATAGTAACACCTCCTTCCTATGGGTAGTTAATAGGGTTATAGAAAATAAACATATGTATATAATTTTCGTTAACCCAGAACCTGGCACCCAATTAAGCTGCTGTTATTATTATAATGGTTCTCTTTTTGACTCTTTGCTGACTTTTGAGGCTGAATATTTTTGTCATACTCAGCAAGGCTAAATTCTCATGTTTTTATGATATGTAACTTTCTTCCCCTTTTTTGCGACAGTGCCAGCAGATGTAGCATCACCTGAAAGTGGCAGTAAGTGTAGACGCGCTCAATTGCTCTAGCTCTGGAGATGGGGTGGAGCGTTTGCTCTGTCCCCTGATACAGGACAGGGTGTCTGCTGGGGATGAGTTGGTCTAAACCTGAGGATGCTTGGGGCTGGTTTTCATTGCTTGGGCTCTCGTATTTGACTATTCTTTTTTACACTCTTCCTTATGAAACACTTCGCCAAGGTACTTACTTTGTAAGACAGGATCTTCAGATTCAGAAGTACCTTGCAGCTTCAGTAAACTGTGTGAACTTCGTGTGATCCTTTCTGCTGATGCCAAGTGAAGGTGCATGAAACTCTCTTTTCAAAAATTGGAGTTGAAAGCATCTTACTATGCTCAATAAAGAAAGCTGGCTATTTTAGGTCTCTGACTTCTAGTCTTCTAGAAATTTTTAAAGATTGATGTAGAGAGCAGTGTGGAGCAGTGTTTTGGGTCTTGTTTTTAGATGTGTCCCTGTATCTGGAACTGCCATTGTTTATTTCTTTTCCATAGGTTGCAACAGGTTCGAAGTAACACTAGAGAAATCCAATAAGAACTTTTCCAAAAAGATCCAGCAGGTAAGCAGTGATGGCAATCATACAACAATATTTAACTTATATGAGACCCCTATAAGCTAGAACTTGGTAATGTTATATATTAACTCTTTGAATCCTCTTCTCTCTGTCCTTCCATTTTTACAGGGATCTCTGCCCATGTATCATGTGCCTGAGATCCTCTTTCATAAGCAGAAATTGTGGTTACACATAAAAATAAGTCAGATCCACATAACTGGGCTCTTTGCTCCCTTTTTAGTGCTGTTGTTAAGTGAACATTTACTAAACCTTATCGGAAATGTTTAATTGGGTCTAATGATTTGCTATCTTCCAGATCCATGTGGTTTCCCAGTTTAAGATTCTGGTCAGCTTGTTAGGTAAGAAAAGAGGTTGCATTTGTATTGCATGTGTCAGTAAAAAAAAAAAAAAAGCTTTAGCCTTTTCATGGTTTCCTTGATAGTAGTTACATAGTGTTCCACATTGGATAGAGGAGGATAATAAAGGCAACAGCATCCGCATAAACTTGAACTCTGCTCTCCATGGAGTCTTATTTCATTTATTCATTCAATAATGGATCAAATGTTTATTGAGCCCTATTTTGTGCAAAGCCTGGGCTAGACATTGGGGATACCAAGTTCAGTGAGACATTATTGGTGTCTTTGATACTTACATTCTGGTTATGAAGACTGGAATGACAGAAAGTAATAATAGTTCAATGTGGTAAGTTATCAGTGGAAATTTATCAGAAGTGTTATGGGATCCGGCAGGGGCTATGTTGTCCAGTGGCTTAGAATTTTGATGAAGGAAGAGAAGTAGGCAGAGTATTATAGGCATAGGGAACAACTACATTCAAGGCCCTGAGATGTGGCATTTATGTGGCAAGTAGTTCATTGTGGCCAGACTAGGGATACATGGTAAGGAGTGACAAGATATCAGGTAAGAGACAGATCAGGGCAAGACTGTTATGGGCCTTTTTTTGCAAAACTGAAGTTTGATGAAAGACAGTCAGTGGGGCCTCTTCTTGGCAAGCAGAGGACTGGAAGCTGGCCTCATACTGTTCAGGTCTGGGGCCAGATAGTAGGATCATTTTAAACTTGATTCCTACATCCATAGATAAACATTTAAGATAATTAAACTTCATGGCTAAAACCAGATATGAGACTCAGGTAAGATTATTATTTTGCTTGTTTTGCTAGAAAAAAATCCTTGACATGGGTTTGTACAAAATTCACAGAGAATTTCTATTTCCTAATAGGACACTACTAAGGCATCTTTGAAAGCCATTTCTTGTACAAATACTGCATTGTAAATTTCCAGACTTAAAAGGACAGAGTGTAAGAGTACCTTGAAAATGAAAGATCTATTTTACTCAAGTCAGCCCAGATTTCTAAAGTCGCATACCAGTGGGATGGAGGGAGTCAGGGATGGTTTGTTCTCACTTGTCCCTGACCCGCCTGCCCCCTGCCCCCCATTGGTTTGCAACTGTTAAGAAACAAAATATCTCAGTTTAGAAGAGGTGATCTCTTAAATGTTTTCTACTGGTTATAGCCCAAAATGTTTTCTACTGTAAAACTGAAGGTACCTCTTCAACCCAGGTCTGCCATTTGCTTCTTCTAGATGTTACACAGTTACTTTTTTGCCTGACGATGGCTATTCTAGAAAACTGTGATCATTTATACTGATGTTTTACCTCTTCCCAAACAGAAAACAATATTTATGTCCATGACCTTTTGACATTTCAACAAATTACTACAGTTTCAAAGGCAAAGGGAGCTTCACTGTTCACATGCGACCTGCAGGTAGGTGCCTGTAAGGTGAAATTTGGCTTTATCCTTCAGTCGCGACGGACTTCCCTATGTCATTTCAAATATTAGATGGGAAGAATGGCATTGATGATCTACACCCAACAGAGACTCCAAAGAGAGTTGAGTACTTGATTGTTTTAGAGAAATTTGGACTTATTAGAGAAATTTCACCTTGAAGTGTTTTAGAGAAATTTCCTCTTTGGTATGTGGCATGTATGTTCCCTGCGTCTATTAATTAACGAAAGTCTGGTGCTAATGGCAGGAGGCAGTTAAGCAAAGATAAAAACCTTTGTCATGGACAAATCATTAGTAGGAAAGCCCGACTGTAGCAGTATCATGAGCATCGTTATGGGACATCAGATTGACTCTTGTTCTAAACAGATCACCTTGGTCTTTGTCATTAGGGAGTTTTCATTGTTCAGAAAAGACATCCCTCCTTATTACTGACAATGTGTCATCCTTACATTCTTCAAAATCTGCCTCACCCCTTTACTCTGATCACTTTTTTAGCATTTATGCTCCACATTGATACTGGGTTGTTTTATGCTTAGGAATTTTCTTTTCCCCACTCCCTGTAAAGGATGGAAAGTGGGCTTGCTGTCACTGACACATGCTGACCCCTGATCCAGCATGTGTTGAAAGCCTTGAGTAAGAATCATTTAAGGAAGAAAAAAGAAGTGGTTATATAGGGGAAGGTCTTCTCTGGGACTTTCCTCTCTGAATCGTGAACATCCTTGGGATTCACTGGTGCTGGGGTCTTGGGCTGGCAGCCCCTGGGAAGGAAGTGGTCCACAGCTGATTGTTTCTGAGTACATCGTAACAGGGAGACGGCTGTTCTTCTGCTCAGGTTTTCTGCAAAATGACGGTGTTACAGGGGATTTTCAAATTAGTAACCATTTCAAGATAGAAAATCTCTAATCTCACTGATAGTAGGTATGGAGAGTTACATGTGCGCCCTCATTTCCTCTGTTGTCTTTTCCCAGCACACAGAGACGGGTGAGGAGGTGTTGCGGATGTGTGTGGCAGTGAAAAAGAAGCTGCAGCTCTATTTCTGGAAAGACAGGGAATTTCATGAATTGCAGGTACCGTGCGCTGTTATTTGGTCCACGGGTTGGGTGGGAGCTGCTGCAGCTGCTGAGGGTGAAGGTTATTAAGCACATGGAGGTGGAATGACAGGAAGGTCAAGACTTTTTTTAATGTCTTTTCAGTTGAACTCTTGCTGTCTTTCTTCAGGGGGACTTTAGTGTACCAGATGTGCCCAAGTCCATGGCATGGTGTGAAAATTCCATCTGCGTGGGTTTCAAGAGAGACTACTACCTGATAAGGGTAAAACTTTATTATTTTGCAAATATCATCAGTTTACCTGAGGGAAGATACTGTGAGTTTACCTTGGGGAGATGTTTATGGGCTTCTGAACCATAGGTCAAGAGACAAGTTAAGTGGAACTTTTGACATTAATGGGGTTTGTTGTTTCTTTGTATGCTTAGCTTTTTTTTACACTATCGGTATTTTCCACAAGTCAGGTATCTGTAATTTATACCAGATAGAGTCAACTCTCAGTCCTCTGCATAATAGTCATCAATGGTGCGTATTTAGTTATTGGGACAAATAATTAGGGCTGCTTCTCTCTGTCCAGTGGCATTCTCATGGACTATGCTACAGCTTTAGCGCTCAGGAATGAAAAACTTCATTTTAGTATTGACTTAAGCAGTTTTAAGACTGAGTTTTCTGCCCCCTAAAATCTTTTAGTATATTTGTTTTGTTTTTGTTTTTGATACAGAGTCTCACTTTGTCACCCTTGGTAGAGTGCTATGGCATCATAGCTCACAGCAACCTCCAACTCCTGGGCTTAAGCAATTCTCTTGCCTCAGCCTCCCAAGGAGCTGAGACTATAGGTGCCTGTCACAATGCCCAGCTAGTTTTAGAGGCAGGATCTCGCTCTGGCTCAGGCTGCTCTGACCTATGAGCTCAGGCAATCCACCTGCCTCGGCCTCCCAAATGTTGGGATTACAGGTGTGAGCCGCTGCACCCAGCCAGTATATTTGTTGGTAAAATTACTGCCACTTTTTTTTTTTTTTTTTTTTGAGACAGAGTCTCATGCTGTCACCCTTGGTAGAGTGCCATGGCGTCACAGCTCACAGCAACCTCAACCTCTTGGGCTTAAGCGATTCTCTTGCCTCAGACTCCCAAGTAGCTGGGACTACAGGCAGCCATAACAACCCCTGGCTATTTTGTTGTTGTTGTAGTTGTCATTGTTCAGCAGACCTGAGCTGGGTTCGAACCTGCCTGCCCCAGGGTATGTGGCCAGCTCCCTAGCTACTGAGCTATAGGTGCTGAGCCACTCTCACTTTTTTTTTTTAATTGCAAAAGCCACATGTTTTTATTACAGAAAATAAGAAAATACAGATAACGAAATAAAGTGCAAATCATCCATAAGCCAACCCCTAGCCTTTGCTATATGGACTTCTAGCCTATTTATGAAAACTTCCTATAATATGTGTTGTTTTATAGCCTGCTTTTTCTCCTAATATAATTGATAAATATCCATGACATCTTTTTTTTTCTCCAGTAACATATAATATGTGAAAAGGATGGATACAGCATTCATTTTATAGAAAAATCTAAATCTTGTAGTTTCCTATCTCTCTTCTAATTCAGACTGGGTGATTTTAGAAGTCTATCTTCCTGTCCCCCACTGGGCGGGCTCTTCATTGTTACTAATATATTCGTTCTGTATTTTTATTACTAGAATATCCTAGTTTTATCAGCATCCCTGCTGTACAAGTGACTGAATATAACTAGACAGGTGCTGAGGGAGGGTCACAGGGAGTGAGGACACTGAGCCGAAGGCTGGAGTGGGCCCAGTTCTCTCACTACCCTGGATGCTGCCATCACCTCGAGGAGGGCAATCTTGCTTTAGAACCAAGCTACTCAGAAATTATTTATTAATTTACACATAGTAAAATTCATCCTTTTTTGGCATATAGTTCTGTGTCTTAATGAATGCCTAAAATTGTATAACTAATACCACAATCAAGATTCACAACAGTTCTATCGTCCTCCCAAATTCCCTCAGATTGGCCCTTTGAAGTCAGCCTCTCCTACTTCTAAAACTCTGGGAACCAATGATCTGTTCTTCATCTCCCAAGAGTTTTACATTTTCCATAATGTCATATGATCCAGAATGGGATCATATAGTATGTAGCCTTTCAAGTCTGGCTTCTTTCACTAAGCATAATGCATTTGAGATTCATTTGTGTCCTTGTGTGTGACAATAGTTTATTCTTTTTTGTGGCTGAGTAGTAGTCTGTGGTGTGGATGTATCATTCATCAACTGAAGGATAAAGTTGTTCCCAATTGGTAGCAATTATGAATAAAGCTACTGTGAACACTTGCACACAGGTGTTTCTGTAAACCTAAGTTTTCAGTTCCCTTGGGCAAGTGCCTAGAAATGGGACTTACAGGTCATATGGCAAGCGAGTATTCAACTCTATAAGAAACCAGCAGACACAACAGCTGTACCATATTGTGTTCCCAGCAACAGTGGGTGGGAGTTGCAGTTGCTCTGCGTTCTTGCCAGCACCTGGTGTTGTCAGTCGCCAGGCTAGATGCTTGTTTCTGTGTTAGAAAAAAAGAGAACTCGTTTTATACTCTGTTAACAAAGTTCGTTCTAATGAAGTCTGTATTATTTTCTTACAAGGAATATTACTGGCTTCTCTAGGTTTGGGGTTTTATCTGGAGTTTTGCAGGCTGTGTTTGTGCCTCTTTCTGGAGGAATGTTGGATGACTGACTTTGTGTCTTCCTATAGGTGGATGGAAAGGGGTCTATCAAAGAGCTCTTTCCAACAGGAAAACAGCTGGAGCCCTTAGTTGCACCTTTGGCAGATGGAAAAGTAGCTGTGGGTCAGGACGATCTCACCGTGGTGCTCAACGAGGAGGGGATCTGCACACAGAAATGTGCCCTGAACTGGACAGACATACCAGTGGCCATGGGTGAGACCAACGTAGCTGCTGTTTCACACTTTGGGCCGGGGTGATGTGCCTTTCCTGCCGAATGCAGTCCCATTCATAGCTTCAGCAGACCGGCTTACCTTGTGTCATTCACCCTCAGTTCCTCTTCTTACAAACAGATGAAGATGTAAGGTTATTAAAAATGGGGATAGTCTATAGCCGGGCGTCGCGGCGGGCACCTGTAGTCACAGCTACTTGGGAGGCTGAGGCAAGAGAATCGCCCAAGCCCAGGAGATGGAGGTTGCTGTGAGCTGTGTGACGCCACCGCACTCTACCAAGGGTGATAAAGTGATGAGGATAGTCTAGTTTTTACAGGAAGCAGAGTTTTGCTCCTGAGGGGGAAAAATATAAACAGAAATATACATTTTAGGAAGTGATTATCTACTGCTATTTTTACTTCTTAGTTCCTTTTCGTCCACCTTATTTTAAGGGTTTTATTATGTCTTCTGTTGAATAGAAATTAGTGGAAATTCCACTACAAGTAACTCCTCCTTAAAGGGTTTTCAATGTGGTGGCTATCGTTGCTGTTGCTTTTTAACTTCAGAGTCACAGAGATCATTTAAGACGTCTGTCTGCGTCTTACACTTTGGTGGTTTCATCCTACTTCTGCCTCAGGCTCCCAAGTCTTCGCAGTGCTATTGCCTGGAAGCACTGACACCGGGGAAGCATTTCTTTTTCAGAAGAGGGAACATTATTAAAACAGTTACTTCTATAGAACAGAGCTTACAGATACGCCTTCTGAACCTAAGGACCTCTATCTCTGGAGACAAGGATTACTTCTTGTGTAAAAAGATAAAACAAGGCACTGTTTAAAGGATAGCATTGGATGAGTTAAAACTCAGTAGTTCCCTAAAAGGGAAGTTCATTGTTTAGTTAATCAGGAAGTAGTTTCATTACATAGCTAAGATTCAACTGGGTCAGGCAGGGACTTTGGAATCTGGGCAGGGAATCTGGCTTAAAGAAAAATTCCCATTCATTTCAGGCAGAGAGTAGTTTGAGAAATGACTGGAAATCATTTGTAAGAGGGCATTACAGAGACTTGGCTAACATAGGTGGTCTGATGAATTATAGAGGAATAAAATAGGGCTGGTTTTTAGAAGTCCATGAGGGCTCGGCGCCTGTGGCTCAACGGGCTAAGGCGCCAGCCATGTACACCTGAGCTGGCGGGTTCAAATCCAGCCCGGGCTGCCAAACAACAATGACGGCTGCAACCAAAAAATGGCCGGGCGTTGTGGCAGGCGCCTGTAGTCCCAGCTACTTGGGAGGCAGAGGCAAGAGACTCGCTTGAGTCCAGGAATTAGAGGTTGCTGTGAGCTGTGATGTCACGGCACTCTATCCAGGGTGACAGCTTGAGGTTCTGTCTCAAAAAAAAAAAAAAAAAAAAGTTAGAAGTCCATGAGAAGATTTGAGAGGCCAGTAGATTCCTAAATGGTAGCATGTCTTGCTAAAGCTGATTATTTTGAGGGAAATTAGAGACAAATAGACTGGAGAATGATAAATAAAAGGACAGTATTTTAGAAGGCCCGAGATTATGTACATCAAGTTTAGGGAGCTTTAGGGCTTTACAAGAGGCTTCCTGATGTTCTCAGGGACTTTGTTTTTCCTAAAGAAGAGGAATCTTGGTAGTTGAGATAAAGATACAAGTAGTATTCTAGAAGTGTGTTTCTGATCCCCCAGTGTAAGAATTTCTGTTTTACAACCTGTGTTAGTTCCTGGGACCTTTAATAGCACTTCTCAAAATTGTTCCTATGCCTTGATATACTGAAGCACTTTTTGAGGCACTTCCTCTGTGAGGTTTCCTGTGGCCTGCAGGCAAGGTTAGTCACTTCTCCTGGGTGCCTCTATAACTCAGGTTCATGACCGTCTGTCACATGGGGCACGGAGTAGGAGCTCTGGAGTTCTGGACGTGTGTCTTGAGCCACTTTGTTGAATCCTTACTAAGTACTACAGAGCCTCTTAGGAAGTGCTTGCTGAATAGGGGAATCGTTATCCTCATCAGCCACTTATTTGTCTGCTTCAGACCAGCTATTCTGACAAGTTTTGACTATTGTCACTCGGGGCAACTGAACCAAATGATATAATCAGAAGGGTTTCTGTTAGAAAATACTTTTTAAATTGAATTAGAAGTCATTCAAGTGAGCCAGACTTAAAACAGAGAAACACATTTTACATATTTATGCCAGTTAGCAGTAAAAAAAATTGTATTAATGTTTCAAAATTAGGCCAGCATGAAAAGAAAAGAAAAAAAATCTTAATACAAAACAGCATGCTTTTAATTTAATTTAATTAATTAATTAATTTATTTTTTGTGAGACAGAGCCTCAAGCTGTCACCCTGGGTAGAGTGCCGTGGCATCACAGCTCACAGCAACCTCCAACTCCTGGGCTCAAGCGAGTCTCTTGCCTCTGCATCCCAAGTAGCTGGGACTACAGGTGCCCACCACAACACCCGGCCATTTTTTTGGTTGCAGCCATCATTGTTGTTTGGCGGGCCCGGGGGCTGGATTTGAACCTGCCAGCTCAGGTGTACATGGCTGGCGCCTTAGCTGCTTGAGCCACAAGCACCAAGCCAAATTTTATTTTTTTGATAAGATGAAAAGTATCAGCATAATAATAGCATTTAAAATGATGGAAATCTGACTTAGGCTTCAGGTTACTCATTTCTGAGTTCCCTTCTAGCTTTGAAATTTTACTATACTAGTCACTTATAATATCAATCCCAAATATAATTCAAAAAATGTTTATCAAAAAACAGATAATTAGGAATATAAATTCATAGAGTAGCCATACTAAAACTTTCTTTTTTTTTTTTTTTTTTTTTATAATTTTATTGAATCATAATTCTGTACATTGGTGCAATCATAGGGCACGATTCATATACATTCAGAAATGTTTTGATCGTACTGTTACAGTTAGCCTTCATGGCATTTTCTTGATCA
>CAUYON010133736.1:0-15159 GCA_963573935.1 Arctocebus calabarensis
TTTTTTGAGACAGAGCCTCAAGCTATCACCCTGTATAGAGTGCTGTGGCATCACAGCTCACAGCAACCTCCAATTCCTGGGCTCAAGTGAGTCTCTTGCCTCTGCCTCCCAAGTAGCTGGGACTACAGGCGCCTGCCACAACGCCAGGCCATTTTTTGGTTGCAGCCGTCATTGTTGTTTGGCGGACCTGGCCTGGATTCGAACCCACCAGCTTAGGTGTATGCGGTTGGTACCTTAGCCTGTTGAGCCACAGGTGCCGAGCCTGTCAGTGAGGTTTTGATTTGCATTTCCTTGGGACTAATGATTTTGAGTACCTTTTCATATGTTTATTTGCTTTTTATTCATCTTTAATAAAATACTTGTTCAGATACACTAAAATGTCTGTAAGTTGACCACCTACGGGACTGTAACAAACTGGTGAATATACAGAGGGGGGCCAACATAAGGAACTAGGCCTGCTGAACTGATTACATACATGTGGTGCATGTACAGTCTATGAAAATTAGTTCAACATAAGGAGGTGGTCAACTGTGGAAATTCTACCATATTTTGCCTATTTTTTATTGACTTCTTTGTTTTCTTATTAAAGCTTTAAGATTTTCGCCAACTGCTGTGGCTTACATCTATAATCCTAGCACTCTGAGACACTGAGGCAGGAGGATTGCATGACCTCAGGAATACAAGAGCAGCCTCAGCAAGAGCAAGACCAAGGTCCCATCTCTACTAAAAATAGAAAAATTAATGGGTATTATGATGGGTGCCTTGTAGCCCCAGCTACTCAGGAGGCTCAAGTAAGTACCAGGATCACTTGAGCCCAGGAGGAGTTGAGGTTACTGCAAGTTAGGCTAACGCTGTGCCAGTCTATCTTGGGGAAACAGAATAAGACTCTGTTTCAAAAAAAAAACAAACAAGGCTTTAAGATTTGTTTACATATTCTAAATTCAAGTCTTTTTTTGTTTGTTTTTTGTTTTGTTTTGAGATAAGAGTCTCACTTTGTCCCCTTGGGTGGAGAGCTATAGCTCGTTAGCTTATAGCTCACAGCAACCTCAAACTTGGGCTCAAGCAATCCTCTTGCCTCAGCCTTTCGGGTGCCTGCCACAATGCCTGACTATGTTTTAGAGACAGGATTGCTGAGGCTGGTCTCGAACTCATAAGCTCAGGCGATCTTCAGCACCCTGCCCCCCAAGTCTTTTATTTGATACACGATTTGTAAATATTTTTTCTCAGCTTATGGCTTTTCTAGCAATATCTTTTGAAGAGCAATAGTTCTCAATTTTGGTAAAGTTCAGTTTATCTTTTCATACTTTTGGTGTATCTAAAAAATCTTTATATAACTCATGTTCACAAAAACTTTTCTGCTTTCTTCTGGAAATTGTGTAGTTTTAGCTAACATCTAGGTCTATGACCCATTTTGAGTTAATTTTGTATGTAGTACAGTTGCATGGCTCAAAGTTCATTTTTTGCTCATGATTATTCAGCTATGATAGCACCATCTGTTGTGTTGAAAAACTTTTTTGTCTTCATTGAATTGCCTTTCCAGCTTTGTCGAAAATCAATTGACACCAAATACCTGTTGGTGTATTTCTGAGCCAGTTACTCTGTTCCACTGACCTTTCTTTTTCTTTTTATCTTTAGAATTCTATGTAGTCTTGATTCTGCAGTTTCTGTGCATCTTGAAATCAATGAGTTTAAGTCCTCCAACTTTGTTCTTCTTTTCAAAGTCATTTGGCTGTTTCTGGTCCTTTGCATTTCCTTATGCTTTTAGACTTGCCTTATCAATTTTTACAAAAACCTTGATGGGATTTGAGTTGTATTGTGTTGAATCTATCATTCAATTTGGGAAGAATTTATAACTTAATGTTGAGTCTTCCAATTCTTAAACATGGTATATCTTTTAACTTATTTAGCTCTTTTTAGATTTCTCTCAGCAACGTTTTTTTTTTTTTTGTAGAGACAGAGTCTTACTTTATCACCCTTGGTAGAGTGCTGTGGCGTCACACAGCTCACAGCAACCTCCAACTCCTGGGCTTAGGCAATTCTCTTGCCTCAGCCTCCTGAATAGCTAGGACTACGGGTGCCTGCCACACGCCTGGCTATTTTTCTGTTTTTGCTTTTGCAGTTCAGCCGAAGCCAGGTTTGAACCCGCCACCTTCAGTATATGGGGCCGGTGCCCTACTCGATGAGCCACAGGTGCCTCCCATTTTGTTGTTTTAATATACTGCTTTTATACAACTTTTGTCAGGCATATTACTAAATATTTCATGTTTTGGATGCTATTTGAAAGTGAGATTGTATTTAAAAATATATTCATGATTGTTGCCAGAACATAGAATACAGTTTGCTTGTATTGATATATTGTTCTTATACTATGCAACCTTGCTAAAGTTACCACTTAGTTTAGTGTTTTGGGGCGATTCCACTGAATTTGCTGTGTAGAGAAATCATGTCTTCTATGAATAAAAAACAATTTTAGTTCTTCCTTTTCATTCTTTTTTTTTTTTGAGACAGAGCCTTAAGCTGTCACCCTGGATAGAGTGTTGTGGCATCACAGCTCACAGCAACCTCCAATTCCTGGGCTCAAATTATTTTCCTGCCTCCGCCTCCCAAGTAGCTGGGACTACAGGCGCCCACCACAACACCTGGCCATTTTTTGGTTGCAGCCGTCATTGTTGTTTGGCGGGCCTGGGCTGGATTTGAACCTGCCAGCTCAGGTGTACGTGGCTGGCACCTTAGCCTGTTGAACCACAGGCGCCGAGCCATTCCTTTTCATTCTTGATAAATTTTATCTCTTTTTCTTGCCTGATTATACCTATTAGAGCTGATATTACAGTGCTGAACAGGAGTTGGCACTGTGTACATCTTTACCTTATTCCTGATCTTAGGGGGAAAGCATTCAGTTTTTCACATTTATGACATTAGCTTTGGCTTTTTCTTTCTTCTTTTTTTTTTTTTTCTTTTGAGGCAGAGTCTCACTTTTTCACCTCAGTAGAGTGCTGTGACATCATGGCAACCTCCAACTCTTGGGCTTAAGCGATTCTTTTGCTTCAGCCTCTCAAGTAGCTGGGACTACAGGCACCTGCCACAACACCCAGCTATTTTTCGGTTGTAGTTGTCACTGTTGTTTGGCAGGCCCAGGCTAGATTTGAACCCACGAGCTCCAGTATATGTGGCTGGCACCCTAGCTGCTGAGCTACAGGCGCCGAGCCAAGCTTTCACTTTTTCATAGATGTGCCTTAACAAGTTGAGGAAGTTCTCGTTGATTCAAAATTTGATGATAGTTTTTACATAGGTCACTAAGAAAGTTTTAAGCGTATTAGAAGTAGATACTAAAATTTTCAAATACCTTTTCTGTATCTGTTGAAATTATCACATTAATTTTTAATTTTAAACCTACCTTCCATTCCTGAACAAAACCCTACTTGGTCACAATGTCTCAACCCTTTTATATATAGTAGAGCCTCAGTAGTCGAACACTTCCCTACACCTCCTTATATTGACCTAATTTTCATGGACTGTTCATATGTGTGTTGGTGCAGTACCTTGGGGCATCACCAGAGGCTGTGTTATATTGTTTGCTTCCACTTGGCATAATTTTGTTAAGAATATTTGGATCTCTTTTTTTGGGGGAGTGGGGAGCAGAGTCTCACTATGTCACCCTCAGTAGAGTGCGGTGGCGTCACACCTCACAGCAACCTCAAACTCCTGGGCCCAAGTGATTCTCCTGCCTCAGCCTCCCAAGTAGCTGGGACTACAGGTGCCCACCACCATGTCCGGCTATTTTTTGGTTGTAGTTGTCATTGTTGCTCGGCAGGCCCTGGCTGGGTTTGAACTTGAACACACCAGTTCCGGTGCCTGTGGCTGACACCCTAGCCACTGAGCTATAGGTGCTGAGCCATGAATGTTTTTGATGAGGGATGTTGGTGTATAGTTTCCTTACAATGTCTTTGTCTGATTTTGTTATCAGAGTTTCATAGAATATGTTGAAAAGAATCTTCAATTTTCTGAAAGAGTTCTATAGGAACTAATTTGGTTTTTAAATGTCATGTAAAATTTCATCATAACATAGTAGACTATTATGCTTCTAGGATTATTTTTAAAGCAATACTTATTGCCATGAATGAGATGTATGGAATATTTAAACATCCTATATACATAATTTTTGCACACAGGACCGTCCTCCTTCTAGTATTTGGAAAAAAATAGATCAATCCAGGGACTATAAAAATGGCAATCAACTCAGGGAATATCAACTTGAAGGACTCAACTGGCTCTTGTTCAATTGGTACAATAGGTATGTAGTATATCTTAACAGAAAAATATTTTAATGTGTTATACTTTTTTTTATATGTGCCAAAATGTACTATGTAAGATGGAACCTGATGTTGCTATATTGTTGTTGTCAGGAAGTCTTCATTATTTAAAGTGAGATCACCTTAGGAAAATACATAAATGTATTTCTGATTTTCAACTACAATCGCTTTCCTTAAATATGTACCAATCAGAATAGAAGAAAGTTGGTATGTTGATTAATAATTAAATGTGAAATAACTTCTGAAACATCTTCTTTATTAAAGAATGTTGTTCAGTTTACTAACTCTTATTACTGTCTGCCAACAATTGGTTCTAGTTAGTGAGTTGTGAGAAAGATATACCTATAGGAATTAGATAGATTTCTGTTATTTAATGTAAGTCTTCAGAGAAGTAGGTCGTCAACAATTGATAAGAAATTGAGTGCAAAATAAAGGAACCTAATAATGAATTACCCTATTCTTATTATTTTCCAAGTTTTTCAAAATACTTTATAGAACATATTTCATATTCTTTGAGATGAAAGTATAGTAGTGTATGCAAAAGAGCACATAAAGGCTTTATTACTGTTAATAATAGCAAAATTTGATGACACTTTTATTCAAAATCATTTTTGTGTGTTTTTACTTCTCATGGATTTTTTGAGTTTTTGTGCTTAGTAATGGTAAGTCAGAAGACTCAGTCAGATGGAGTGAGAGGGGACCTTCAATGCTCTTTCCCCTGGTTTGCATTTTTTAAATATTAATTATTATTTTTCCCAAGAGAAACATCCAGGTAAAATAGTTAACAAAACATTTGTTTTTAACTTGTCTTCCCTCAGAGCACACTTTCTCATTTCTTGCATTGCTTTTTTTAAACTTTCACCACTTTCTTCAACCCCTTTCTCACAATTCTGTCCTATTCCCTGTCTGTGTGCCTGCTTCACAGAGAAACCAGGAACGCTGACAATCTTGCCTTCCCTCGTAGCCCAGCCTGCAGATGTACCTGTCCACAGCCACTCTTCCCTCCGTCCTCCTGTATTAGAAGCAATAACACTGTCAATGCTGCACCTCAGCTCTTGACATGCCATCTTACCAGTGTTCTCAGAACTTCCCTTCACTTACCCTTCTCTTTTATATTTTTAAATCATTCTTAAAGATTATTGCCATCCCTCAGTCTATGAACAAATTTGGGTTTTACTTATCTATAAAAAGAAAAAAGAGACTGGGTGTGGTGTCTCATGCCTGTGATCCTAGCACTTTGGGAGGCCAAGGCGAGAGCATTTGTTGAGGCCAGTTTGAGACCACCCTGAGCAACATAGCAAGACCCCTGTCTCTATAAGAAATTAGAAAAATTAAGTCATGGTGACATATACATGTAGTCTGAGGTATTCAGGAAGCTGAAATAGGACAATGACTTGACCCTAGGAGTTTGAGGTTGCAGTGAGCTCAGATGGCACTATTGCACTGTAGCCCAGGCTGCAGAGTGAGACCCTGTCTCGAAAAAAGAAAGAAAAAAGATAAACCTCCTCTTGCCTTTGCTTTTTCTTCTAGCTGCCTTGAGCCTTCTAACTTCCTAGGCACATTTGTAGATAGAGCAGCCTGCACTAGCTCTCCCTCATCTCTGTAAGTCTTAGTTTTCCAATCCATGGGATGTTTTTAGCCCTAATTTGCTTTTTCTACTGTGTTGGGTAATAGTTGATACTCCTTTCTTCTTTATAAACTTCCCCCCATTCTAAAACCCAGCAACTTCCAGGATGCAACTCTGTCTTCTAGCTCCCCAATTCCTCTGTGACCTTCCCTTCCAGTAGTCTGCCAGTTGCTCTTCCTTCCTACTCTGTAGATGTGATTTATTCTTGCCTCAGGTTCTTTCTTTAGCTCTCTTCTCATCTTACATGTTTGTTCTCCCTAAGCCATTTCTATATCATCTCTAAGTCTTGAAAGCTGGGCTCAGCCTATTGCTATCCGATGCCTATTTCGGTAATTCTTTAAATATAGCATATGGCAAATTAATCATTTTCTTTGCTTCCATATCAAACTTGTCCTTCCTTTGTATTATCCATCTTGGTTAATAATATATAATTCACTGAGTCACCCAGCCTTAAATCTGATTGTCATCTTCAACCCCATACATCTAGTTACCCAATGCTGGTAGATCCAGAACTCATAATTCATTCTGGAATCAGTTTTCTTCTCTTAGTTTCTCTTTCCTTAAGACCAAGTGCCCATACTTTCCCAATTAGTGTTCCAACTTCTAGTCACCTCACAATAGCAGCAGAGTAAACTTTAAATTTGATACCACAATAGCAGCAGAGTAAACTTTAAAATACAAATTAATCCTTTTGGGTTTCTTTTATGATTTTCATTGATTCTCACTGCATAATAGAATGATGTCTAATCTCTTTTATTAATGACCATACGTAATCTCCCCCTCTTCCCTCCATCCATCCATATTAACAAACTTACAGTTGGTCATGTTCATTGTACTTTTACACCTCTGCTGTGTTCTCTGGCAAAATCCTACTCATTACTGACCTTTCTGAAGGAGGTCTTCTCCTATCTCTCTAGCCAAAGTTGCTACGTACTCTTTTCAGCTTCCATATAAACTATACTGATAATTCTTAATTGGCCACGTGTCATAATCATGTGTGGAGCTTATTTTTTTAATTACATCTGATTTGATACAACTCCTTATATATTGAATCAGGCAGAATATATAGACAGGGGAGAGACCTGAGTATCTGGGTTGGTTTTTTATTTATTTATTTATTTTCACGCTTTTGTGAATTCTGTGGATGCATAGCCATGGCTGAAAACCAGTGCTTTATTTGCATGTCTGCTTTTCTAATAGATGTAAGTCCTTGGAAGGCAGAGAACATGTTCTATTTCTTTTGTATCCCATCTTCTCATGCTGTCCTGAGAAATAGAAGGTATTTAATAAATGAATCCTGAATAAATAACATATTTCATTTGCCTTGCTCTTGCCTTCTCACTGTTTAAAAAATCAAACACGTAATGAGTAGTATCTTTATTTTGGAGCTATAAAAGTATTTAGTTGTCCCTTTGCAGGATTATAATAAAATTGTAATCTTGAGCCTACTCTACACTTCAGCAACTTTTACAATTTTATGAATGTGAGTATTTCTAATTGATCTCTGATTATTTTTATATATTAGCTTTAAAAACATTATAGTATACAATAAAATCCAACATATGCATGCATAATATATTTGTTTATTTCAGACGAAACTGCATTTTAGCAGATGAAATGGGTCTTGGTAAGACCATTCAATCAATTACATTCCTCTACGAAATCCTTCTGACTGGTATAAGAGGACCTTTCCTGATTATTGCTCCACTTTCTACTATTGCAAACTGGGAGAGAGAGTTTCGTACATGGACTGATATTAATGTTGTGGTTTATCATGGGAGCCTGATTAGCAGACAGATGATACAGCAGTATGAGATGTACTTCAGGGACTCACAGGTGTGTTATTGATGATTTTGTTTGTTTTTTGAAAAGTCAGGACTGAAAAGGGTAATCATTATGTGCCAGTTACTTTCTAATTTACAATAGGTTTTGATTGTCTACTTAAATCTTAGTTTAAGCTATTTTATTAATCATTTTTATTTTAAAATAAGTTTTAGTAGCTGAAAAGAACAATGGCAATGTCAGTTTAATGGTCTGGCACACTGTAGTGAAGTATGTTGATTTTATAAATATGTAAAATTGATCATGATCTTTAGTTTCTAAACTAGAATATTTTACTAATTGTTTTAAAGTAGACATTAGACTTATTTTTTAGAGTAACAACTCATTCTTTGAATCATCCTCCAGCTTTCTTTCGTCTATTTTTAAAAAATTAAATCTTCAGTGAATACCAAGGGTTTAAATACCTATTGAGGTGAGAACATAGGTCTCTTTTTTGTTCAATGGATTTTTATTTTTATTTTTTTGAGACAGAAACTCAAACTGTCACCCTGGATAGAGGGCCGTGGCATCACAGCTCACAGCAACCTCCAATTCCTGGGCTCAAGCAAGTCTCCTGCCTCCACCTCCCAAATAGCTGGGACCACAGGCGCCCACCACAGCGTCCAGCCATTTTTTGGTTGAAGCCGTCATTGTTGTTTGGCGGGCCCAGGGATTCGAACCCACCAGCTCAAGTGTACGTGGCTGGTGCCTTAGCCGGTTGAGCCACAGGCGCCGAGCCGGATTTTTATTTTGAAATTAAAAAAAATAAATCATTTGTTTCATTTACCAATGCAGGCATATCTCTAGCTTCCCCACCCCCCCACCCCCCACAAGATTGGTTATTTCAGTTATTATGGTGACTGCATGGTTTTGCTCTCCCCTGTATTTTAGAGGCATGTTTTCTATTTTGCTGTGGCCACTTACTCTTTAGGAAGGTATTTCCTATTCTTCCTAAATATACAGACTGTAAAACAAACAGATGACAACTTTTAAAGAATTTTCTAACAGAACGTTAAAGCTAGAAGACATGAAGTACCAATTTGCATTCTTTTTGGGGGGGGGTTAGGGTTAGGGTTAGCCTTGGATAAGACACAGTCTTGAATGTTTTTTGTTTTTTTTTTTTTGAGACAGAGCCTCAAGCTGTCACCCTGCAGAGAGTGCCATGGCATCACAGCTCACAGCAACCTCCAATTCCTGGGCTCAAACGAGTCTCTTGCCTCTGCCTCCCAAGTAGCTGGGACTATAGGTGCCTGCCACAACGTCCGGCCATATTTTGGTTGCCGCCATTGTTGTTTGGCAGGCCCGGGCTGGATTCGAACCCACCAGCTCAGGTGTACGTGGCTGGCGCCTTAGCCCATTGAGCCACAGGCGCTGAGCCCACAGTCTTGGATGTTAATATGAGCCATTTTAGATTAAAATCTTTATTAAGAAATAGGCCGGGTGCATAGGCTCACTCCTGTAATCTAGCACTCTGGGAGGCCAAGGCAGGTGGATTGCTTGAGCTCACAAGTTCGGGACCAGCCTGAGCTAAAGAAAAACCCCGTCTCTACTAAAAATAGAAAAACTGAAGCAAGAGGGTCACTTAAGCCTGAGAATTGGAGGTTGCTGTGAGCTATGATGCTACAGCACTCTACCCAGGGCAACAGTTTGAGACTTTGTCTCAAAAAAAGAAAAGAAAAGAAAAGAAATAAGAAATAAAATCAATAGATAGAATCCACAAAGAACTGTACTTTTTAATTGGAAAAGATTTATTGCCTGACACTCTATCTCAAAAGCACCTTAATCTTTCATTTTACTTACTCTATTGTTGTAAAAGTGTTATTATCTATTATAATATGTGGCAAGTCATGGTGTCTGACAGAAGCTGATATAAGTTAATGTGCACAGCCTTCTACTTCTGCCTCCCCATTATAACTGACTTTCTACCTATTTGAGGCTGAAATGGATTAACTGATTTTGTTCCTATAATCTTTTTTCCCCCAGTTCCAAGGTCGAAATAATTACATTTATGTGAAATTAAGCATCTATATAGTTCTTTAATTATTCCTCATTTGAAAACAATCACTTTTGTACCTTTAGAGTCTGTGACATCTTAATTAGTTCAGAGTTTGATTCCCTTCTATAATGTATTATTATTCTTAATCATACATTTACAGAATTTATAGATGTATAGGTCCTGAAAGTCATTTAGTTCTACCTTCTCAATTTTTACAGAAAGCACAACTAAAATTTTGAGACGTTAAGAGATTGTTAACAAAGTTATATGTTTACTGTATTTGTCATGAATCAGTCATAAATATGATAGCCAAAAACCTGAGATTCCTAATGTGTAATAAACTGAAGTGTATAGGTGAAATATTGTGTGTTATGATAAATGTTATAGATTCTACAAAATAATGTCTAAATAGATTTTAAATTTCAAAAGATAAAGGTGTGGGCTCAGCACCTGTGGCTCAAGCAGCTAAGGCGCCAGCCACATACACCTCAGCTGGCGGGCCTGCCAGACAACAATGACGGCTGCAACCAAAAAATAGCCGGGCATTGTGGCAGGTGCCTGTAGTCCAAGCTACTTGGGAGGCAGAGTCAGGAGAATCACTTGAGCCCAAGAGTTGGAGGTTGCTGTGAGCTGTGATGCCACAGCACTCTACCCAGGGTGACAGCTTGAGGCTCTGTCTCAAAAAAAGAAAAAAAAAGATAAAGGTGTGTCATGCAATGAGATAAATATATCTCTACTGCAAATTTAGAAATAACTTTTAAACTCTCATATTTTAATATAAATTAAATGCATATTAAACTTCTGGTTTATCTAGTACCTTCAAATCATGACAGTGCTAAAATTATGCTAAAACTTTCCTAAGTTCCCTGGGAAAAATAACAGAAATGATAACACTAATAATCATAAACATTTATTGAGTTTTTACCATGTGCCAGGCTTTGTACTTAACAACTGAAATATATTATTTCACTTAATTTTTGTAACATTAACCTTATAAAATAGATAATATTATCCTCATTTGAAATATGAGGAAGCTGGGACATAAGTCAGAGTCAAGAATGCTTATTAAACATGATGATGTCAACTTTATTGAATGTATTATATGCTAGGTATTTAGTTTTGTATAAGGGCCATAAATGTTTTCTACTGGAGCTAGCATTCAGTTTAACAACAATGTATACAATCCACATGAGGTATACCAAAATCAATTACTTTGATATTAATTAAAACCTAAGTCAAAGATGCCGTGAAGGCTATGTTGACCAGTTTGATGAAAATATTTCAATTTGTATATAAAACGAGCACATTGTACCCCATGATTGCATTAATGTACACAGCTATGATTTAATTTAACAAAAAAATCTTAAGTCACAGGCTGGGCGCGGTGGTTCATGCCTGTAATTCTAGTACTCTGGGAGGCTGAGGTGGGTGGATTATCTGAGCTCACAGGTTTGAGACTAGCCTGAGCCAGTCCGAGAAATTGTCTCTAAAAATAGCCGGGTGTGGTGGTGGGTGCCTGTAGTCTCAGCTACTTGGAAAGTTGAGGCAAGAGAATCACTTGCGCCCAAGACTTAGAGGTTGCTGTGAGCTATATTGAGTGCCACAAAGTGAGACTCTTGTCTCCAAAAAAACCCAAAAAAGTAAGTCACAATATTCTTTACCCTTTTCTTTCTTTTTCTACCTAGTTTGTTTTGATTCCCATTTAAACATTCTCCTCACTTAGATTCCTGGACTTCAAGCTTCCTTTATTGGTTCTTTCTGTTTTGTATCTAAACTCGAGTGACCTGAGGCTCAGTCTTCAAACTCTCTTATATCTACGCTTATTCTTTCTGAGATTTCACTCCCACACATAACTTTAAATACCATCTGTACTGCTGGAAACTCCTGAATCTGTATCACCAACTCGAAACTCTTAAATTCCAGAGTCATATCCAAATGCCTGCTCAACAACTCCGTATGGTTGTATCTGACACCTTAAGTTTACATATCCAAAACCAAATTCCCAAACTTCTTCTTTTCAGTAAATAGCTACACAAACTTCCAATTGTTCCAACTAAAATCTATAGGGTCCAATTTGAGACCTTTTTGTTATCTCACTTCATACCTGTGTATTATAAGATTCTATTGGCTCTACCTTCAAACTACTTTTGAGATTGACCACTTCTCATGGCTTCCAATGATGATTTCTTAGTTGAATTACTGGGATAACTTTTATACTGGTCTCCATGATCTATCTTGTCTTTGGCCTTTTCAGACCATTTTCACCATGGTGGCCAAAGGGACTCTTTTATGTTTTTATTTTTATTTATTTATTTTTATTATTGAGAATTCATTGAGGGTACAAGAAACCAGGTTACACTGATTGCATTTGTTAGGTAAAGTCCCTCTTACAATTGTGTCTTGCCCCTAAGAGGTGTGTCACACACCAAGACCCCACCCTCTCCCTCCTTCCCTCTCTCTGCTCTTCCTTTCCCCCAGCCCCCTTCTTCCTCTCTCTCTCTCTCTCTGCTCTCCTTGTACCCCACCCTCCACTGTGTACTAGGTCATTAATTGTCCTCATATCAAAATTGAGTACATAGGATTCATGCTTCTCCATTCTTGTGATGCTTTACTAAGAATAATGTGCTCCACTTCCATCCAGGTTAATACAAAGGATGTAAAGTCTCCATCTTTTTTAATGGCTGAATAGTATTCCATGGTATACATGTACCACAGTTTGTTAATCCGTTCCTGGGTTGGTGGGCATTTAGGCTGTTTCTGCATTTTGGCAGTTGTAAATTGAGCTGTATAATAAATAGTCTAATGCCAAAGGGACTCTTTTAAAATACGTATATGTCACATCATGGCCTCACCCCCTTTAGTGGCTTCTTGCTCAGGGTGCTGAAGGTCCTATCACAGATTTCGAGTCCCAATCTAGTCTTCCTCATCCCTCCACATTCACTGGGTTTTACACTCTGGCTTTCCTGCTGTTTTTGGAATACTGCTAAAGATACTCCCACTTCACAGCCTTCTACTTCCTACTTCTTTTACCAAGAATGCTTTTTTTTATTCAATATGGCATTCTCCCCCATCTTCAGATCTTTGCTCAAATGTCACTTCTCAGTAATGTTTTCCTAGTCACCCAACATAAATTTGCCATGGCCACCTCCAAACTTATATATCGCTATTTCTTTTTATTCTACAGTCTTTATCTCTTTCCAACTTACTTTTTTGTTAATATTTGATTTATTTTCTTAGTGACTGCATCATGCGTTAGAATCTTTGGAATGTTAAGTTCCAATTAGATAGTTATTTTTGTCTGTTTTGTTTACTGGTATGTCTCCAGCAACTAGAACAGGGTTTGGCACATAGGCAGCCAATAAATATTTGCTTAATAAATTATTTGGATGGCAAAGTATTCACTACTTACTAAATTTATAGATTTAAGCTTATTGCCTAAATAGTGTTTATTACACTATTACTGGGATCTCATTGGCCAGATTTTATAATGACCATTTCTTTCTTGAACAAAATTAATATTATAATTTATAGAAATTATTATAAAACATTTTGCCAGCAAAAACTTATTTGAAAATAATTATAAATAATATAATTGTATTGGCATAATTTTTGGCATTATTGAAAACAGCAGTTTAATACAGTTTTAGTGCTAAAATTTCTCATTGTAAGGAAGTGTCTATGCATATATAAAAATTTTGTTGGAAAATCTTTTATAGCAAATGTCATTAGATGCCATTTGACAGGAATAAATAATGCAATTAAGACATTTCAGCAAATTATTATATTTGACAATTTCTAGGGGCGTATCATTCGAGGAGCTTATAGATTTCATGCCATCATCACTACTTTTGAAATGATTCTTGGAGGCTGTGGAGAGCTTAATGCAATTGAATGGCGATGTGTGATTATTGATGAAGCACATAGGTTAAAAAATAAGAATTGCAAACTCCTAGAAGGTCTGAAACTCATGAATCTGGTAAGTAACTTAATACTATCATTATAACTTCAATTTTTTAGCTACCTAGTTAATAGGTCATAGAAAGTTAAATGTAATGCTAAAAACTTACTATTTTTTAATTTTAGAGTATAGATATATCTGAATCCTATCTGTGATAACTGAAATTTGGGGCTTTAATTAGTAAGGAAAAAAGCATGCCTGTTTTCTAAGACTTAAAAGTGTTTAGATCCTTCCTTCAAAAATCTCTAGTAATTAATTTCTGTAGCTAAGAAAAGGAAACCTCTATAAAGTATATGCTGTTGAAAAGAAAATATGACCATAAAGTTTAAGCCGTAAATTTCTCTCTCTCTCTCTCTCTCTCTATTTATTTATTTATTTATTTTTGAGTCAGAGTCTCACTTTGTCACCCTTGGTAGAATGCTGTGGCATCATAGCTCACAGCAACCTCAAACTCCTGACCTCAAGTGATCCTCTTGCCTCAGCCTCCCAAGTAGCTGATAGCAATAGCCCAGCTGTTTTTTTAGAGATTGCTCTTGCTCTTGTTCAGGCTGGTCTTAAACCTGAACTCGGCCTCCCAAGTGCTGGCATTACAGGCGTGAACCACTGCACCTGGCCCTAAGCCATAAATTTCTGAATAAAAGTCACTTTTACCAATGTTATAATATTATTCAGATCATTTATGATAAAAGGATAGAGTTTCTATATAATTCTACATGTCTAAAATATGTAGGTGGTAGTTAATAATGGGAATTTCTTTTTTTAGGATAGTCAAATGAAATAATGGGAATTCTTGAAGTAATCTATTTGTTAGTTTGTTTGCTTCTTTCAAATAGAAATGGTTTTTAAAACATTTTGATTTTTAATTAACATCACATAATTAATACATGAGCACTTGAACAAATAAATATATAGAAACACATACAGTAAAAAATTAAAATGTCCCCCTCTCTCTACATCCCACACCCAGTTTGTCTCCTCCCTCTAATATGTACAGTTTGATGTATATCAAACCCTTTATTAGCCTATACATGTATTTATTGACATACATATACAGATATTCACATTTAGAGGTTTTAGGCTAGGTGCAGTGGTTTTGCAGTGGTTTATGCCTAGCATTCTGGGAAGCCAAAACTTGTGGATTGCCTGAGCTCTTAAGTTCGAGACTAGAGGCTCAGCGCCTGTGGCTCAATGGGCTAAGGCGCCAGCCATGTACACTTGAACTGGCGGGTTCAGATCCAGCCCAGGTTTCGAAACAACGACAGCTGCAACCAAAAAATGGCTGAGTGTTGTGGCAGGCGCCTTGTAGTCCCAGCTACTTGGGAGGCGGAGGCAAGAGACTCGCTTGAGCCCAGGAATTGGAGGTTGCTGTGAGCTGTGATGCCACAGCACTCTATCCAGAGTGACAGCTTGAGGCTCTGTCTCAAAAATAAATAAATAAATAAATAAA
>CAUYON010133744.1:0-40443 GCA_963573935.1 Arctocebus calabarensis
GCGGGCGCCTGTAGTCCCAGCTACTTGGGAGGCGGAGGCAAGAGACTCGCTTGAGCCCAGGAATTGGAGGTTGCTGTGAGCTGTGATGCTACAGCACTCTATCCAGGGTGACAGCTTGAGGCTCTGTCTCAAAAAAAAAAAAGAAACATTTAAAATAACTTCTAATACATAGAATGTGAATATAGATACAGAATTGGAAGATACAGAATTTGAACATGACAACAAATTAAGACATTACATATATACTACATTTCATACCAACAATTAAAATAATACATACTTGCTGGCTATCATAAAATTAATTTCAAAAGTATGAACATATTTTCAAAAATAGGGAAAGCAGAAAAAACATAAATTGGATTCAATTCAAAATAATCTTGATTAAGAAATATCCATTATCAAGTGAGTTAGTTGAATTAAGTCTTATGAATAGGTTTAGTTAGTAGTGCTACTTAACGTCAAGGTTTGCCAATGATGAATTGAATATCAGATCTAAAAACTGTTGCTAAGTGTTCAATTTCTCCAGTTAGGAAAAGAAACAGAAAAGATAGACAGATTTGGCTTCTACAATTAAAGAGACAAAAAGCAGGCAACTTTATTCTATTAATCACAACTGTACAAGCAAATCATTATAGGTAATTTTAATGCAGAAATAAATATGTCAATGCATCCAGACAATGTAATGATGCAAATTGATAAAAGGGTTATTTGTAGTCTTCAACAGTTAAAACTCTCTTAAAGAAATGACCATTCCTTCCTCCCAACCTCCTCCAGAGATGCTATATTTTACCAATGGCCTTGTCCTTAATGTAGTATGCAGACTTAGTACAAAGGTCTCAGATTATTACTACTCTGACGATAATTAAAAGACTTCATTTGATCAGAAGCAATGATTTCAAACAAATTTGGCCTAAACTGATGTAATTCAGGTTTAAATGGCTTTGAGGAATAAACAGAGTCTACCCAAAAAAACTCCAAACACCAAAATTATAGTATTTTCATTTTAATAAAATGCTGGCTTTATGGGCTCGGAAAAAGAACTCACTTTTTTACATTCAAAATTGTAGCACTGAATTTATGAATAGATTTTATATAAAATTCTATGACAAATCCATTCAGAGCTAGAGGCTTAGCTTTGTAGTGCTATCTTAACCCTCAATAAATCTAGAACACTTTAAAAGCTATTAAATTAACATTTCCCTGATCTGGCACCTGTAGTCAAGTTAATTTGTCAAAAACATTTCTACAGTTTGTCATGGACACTGTATTTTCTGACAAATTAAGTTTAAAATAAAATTGACAAAATCTCATTAATTTCCTCTGAATCACCAACCTTGCTTCCATTAAGCTTTTATTATTTAAGAACATCAGCTGTCACTCTTCCTTTAACAAGGTCATGTTATGACCTAGGTACCTCCAGGATCCTTGCAATATTATGATAGAAGCTAGAGAGGCAAGTCAGTATGGTGTTTTAAGAGCACATGTTGTGGAGTCAGACCGACCTAAGTTCAACTGCCAACAACACCATTTACTGTGCATGCTTGGACAATTTATTTAAGCTCTCTGAGTCATTATTTTCTCATCTACAAAACATGGATAATAAAAGTACCTCCTGACAGAGTCGTTTAAAGGATTCGGTGAAACTATACAAGTAAAGAAAAGCACTTACCACCATGCCTAGTCCAAGGCAGATGCTCAAGACATGCTGGTTGTTTATTAAGTTTCTCCCTACTTTCATATTCATAAAACTTTCATAAAAACAACTTCATTGACAGTCATCAAATTTTGAAATTACAAGGAATCTTAAGGCTCGTGCTCTTTAAAACACTTTGAACAAATGGTTGTCTTACAATCACTCCTGAAAAACTCCACTGATGAGATCATTGCTATCTTATAACTAAGATTCTCTTTTTCAGTCTTTAGGCAAACAGTTTCACTGGCTGAAATGTTTCTTTCCACTGAGGTACCATCTCCCTGTAGATTTTACCCACTGGTCTTAGTTCTAGCCCTCAGGAAATCAGAACAAAGCCATCTCTACTTCTATAGACAACCTTTCAAAAAAACAAACAACACTCCCACCCACCCCCAAACTGAGTTACTAAGCACAGTGGAATAAACCAGACAACAATTCTTTCAAGAGTAAAACACAGCTCAGAAAATAACATTTTATAACTTTTCCTTCTACAACAACAATAGCAAATATAATTCTTTTAGTCCTGGACCTAAAATAGGTAAGGGGCTATTGCTCTCAGGAAAGCTTTCCTCTATTCAAAATAAATCCTTCATATTTTCATGCTCTGACACTTTTGAAAAAGAAAATGCCTAGCCTTATTGGTTTAAACAATCTATTATAAAATAAAGTTTGAGTAAAAGCCACAAATAATTCTTTTGTTTCAAGATAGTAACTGAAAAACCAGTAACCATTCATGTTCAAATATAGGTGAGACAGATCACAAAGCATAGGGGAAAGTATGAAGGGAAAAAAAAAGAAAGCCTATCCATACACGTTGGAAACAACCATCATTTTGTCCAAGACTTAAATTCAGAAAGCAATTCCTTGTACTGGCAGTTTTCACCAAGATGGGTTATTATATTTCCTAGGCTCCTCTTTGTAGAATCAACTAAACTGGTTTTTAGACTGTGGCCCTTCCAGCCTTGAGCTGTGCAACCTTGGGCAAGCACATAATCTCTCTGAAAGTCAATTTCCTCAGCCATAAAATAGATGAGACCATCTACTTTCAAAGGAATGGCAAGGAATATAAAGTAAAAAAGCATGTTAAAATTCTCTGCGAAGTGCAAACTGTTACACAAACATCAGTTATTCCTTACTATTGTTACTAAAGCTGTTGCTCAGAACAGGTAGTTTATGGGATAAGATGTCCCCTCAAACAAACAGAAAGCTGAGAAGCAAAAGCAACAGGGAAAGGTCTCTATCTCAACCATTTCAAAACTCAAAGCATTCTCTTCTCATCCCAGCCTTTGGGTGGGTACAGCATGTACCAGAATGTGTTCTCACACAGGTACAATCAAGCCATCTTAAAGCACACAAAGTGTCCATTTCAAATTTTCATAGCCATTGTGGGATTCTTTAAATCATTAATGTTACACAGCGCTTTGCATTTAATTATACAAACAATGGCTTCTTTAATGACGATAGTATCAGTGAAAGGTAATTTGCATGAACTAAACCCCACTGCCTAGCATAAGTTTAGAGACCTCTTTATTATTAAATCACTTATATAATAAAATCAATATGCTTTAAAAGTAAAAATAGGTTTTTTAAAACCATAAAGAAGAGTTACAAGTTTTAAGCTCTATTAATTATCATAATATAATGAGTCTTTTGAAGATTTAACATCAACTTTTAAAATTAAAACTCAACGGAGAATGTATACTTAGCTCCATTACTAGATGATGTATCTCTAGAAAAGGTTACAGTACAGCCATTATCACTCTCCTAAATTACATGGAAATTTTGGTATAACCCTCCAACTACCCTAAGGACAGTTTAATTTTAGAGATAGTGAAGTATTTTGAGAATGGAAAATTGTATAAATATTGAAGGTAATAATTCAAGTACTTGCATTATACTCATTTCTTGCATGGTTTCATCATATTCATTTCTTCCGTGGTTTCAGTTGATTAAATATTATAAAATTTTATAATATTCACCTTAAAAATTATAGTTTCCTTAATTTTATAGTTTTTAAAACCCACAAATTTTTTATACAGTAGTACATACATGACTGTTTTATCACTTTCACACTCAATGTCCCTTAATAATATAATTCAAAAATTTCACGGAATCATTATTTAGTAAGTCATAAAAACCTCTTAAAACTAATTTTTCATGCACATCTAGCTTATCCAAAGTTAGAATTTAATTAGATGGCCTTGGCATAAATGGGCTTACTACTTTATTTGCTTAATCAGTGTGTGTCTCTTCGGTAATTATAATTAATTCAAGTCCCTGACGCACCTCCTAGCAAACAATGTAAAAACATCAGGCAAAATAGAAATAAATGGCTTTATGTTACTCCAATAACAACATCTACTTTCATCCTCAAAATCCACACACGAAATTACTGGGATAGGTGTTGCTCTATGTAGGAAAAGGCCACACAAATAACCTACACCTCGGGGACAGAGAAAGATGCTTGTCCACAGCAGAAAATACACTGTGGTTTTTTTTATATTATGAAAATGGTATCCATCTACATAACTGCAAAGAGCCAATTGAGAAAGTTTGTATTTAACACGGTTTGCAAACACATGTTGAAATATAAATAGCCACAAGCAAAACAAATAAATTATTTACCTAGAATAACACTTCCTATTGGAAAGAATTACTTATAACTATGTACAAAATTATAATTGAGAAGCAGTCCAAAAAGCCTGATTATCAGGCCTTTATCTCATATGTCTCCCAGATAGAAGCAAGGGGAAAGTAGTAAGTGGCAGGAAACTTTATTTCTAAAATAGGAGGATGGCAGGATCCACAAGATAATAAAAACTGCCAGTACTAGGTACTTCAAAAAATAAAGAGCTCTCTGCCAGTCATGCTACTCAATTAGGTAATCATGATCAGCAGAGCAACATAAAGAAAAGCCAGCTACAAAGCTGATAGTCTTGGGTGGGTGCGATGGCTCAGACCTGTAATTCTAGCACTCTAGGAGGCTGAGGTTGGCAGATTACTTGGGCTCAGGAGTTCAAGAACAGTCTGAGCAAGTATGAGACCCCCCGTCTTTACTAAAAATATAGAAAAACTAGTTGGGCATAATGGTACATGCCTATAGTTCCAGCTACTCGGGAGGCTGAGGCCAAAGGATCTCTTGAGCCCAAGAGTTTGAGGTTGCTGTGAGCAATGATGCCACAGCACTCTACCTATGGTGACAGAGTGAGACTGTCTTAAAAAAAAAGTTGATAGTCTTGATGGGAAATGAGACCAGACAGACAGAGCACAGTCCGCTGTACACACCCTTTTTGCCCCTACCTCAGCTTTCTCTGCAACCGGCAGGTCATAGCAATTGTCATTTGTTGGGCACCTACCAGGGCCCAAGCAAGTTTCATACATTATCTAATGTGATACGTCCAACGGCCCTATGAGAATTGTGTACTCCTAAGCTAAGGAATGAGCAGTTCAGTAAGGAAATTGCTCCAAACCCCTCAGTTGGGGGCAAGGATGGTCAGGATTCTAACCCAGGTCTGCTCATCTCTGAATCCCTACCTCACAGTGAATCCCAGTCCTGAATAACTCTTGGGGTAGGCATGACTATCTAGAAAAGGTCACAAAGGTTACCGGTTCACGCTGCAGCCACAGTTTCAGATCTGAGGGTCTGGGCTAGGGGCCAGGAAATGTCCTCTAGCTGAGCCCCACAGGGAAGGTCTGAGCTGCTCCTCTTCAGCCAGGCCTATCACTGCACTAGCAGCTCTGCTGTGATGACTGCTACAGGGGCAGGAGCCTGGGTTCACCTTCTAGGAATAATCACCTTTCATATAAGGACAAAAGGCAGACATGGTCAGATTTCAATAAACCTCCCTATGTTTCAGAGGTAAGAACACAAGGGAACACCGGCTCCTTAAAGAGTAGGCAGAACCCTTTGATTCAATTTTTAAAAAGCAGCAGTCAAGTACTAACTCACAAGCTGCAGATAATTCTTACTCCTGGATTAAGAGGCTCATCAGTAATTGTTAGGTGTGTCTGTTACTAAATCTGGTTACCCAGGTGGTAGGACCCAAACATGCTTTCATAATGACAAAGTAGGAAAATAACAATTTGGTCCTTGGAGAGATGGGCACACAGCATGTGACATCAAAATAGCATCAAGCTCCAACACAAGCAAACGATCTGATGAGACAAAGGTCCATCTCAGGTTGCAATTCTCCATGGAAATGGGCAGCACAGACCTGCTCGCTTGCAGAAACTGACAAGTTGCTTGGGTACCAGGTCTCTGGGGTTTCTCCTCAGCCTACTGGCATTATTTTCCTCCTGTTCGTCCTGAGTCTTAGTCCAATCTCCTCTGAGGTCCTAACTAAACCAGACACAGGGAGAGTCGGGATTTTATCTTATTAAAATAGATATGGCTAATTTGTCTTTTCAAATTCATTTTAAATTAAATTGGATTTCCTCGGAAGGCTGCTGGGTCAGTTCCCCCGCTGCAAACACAGGACAAAGGTTAATTGCACGCCCTTCACCAGCTCTTCTGCTCTCCTGGGCTGGCTCTGATAACCTGCCCCGAGAGGTAGGCAAAGCTTTGGTTTATTGGGCAATAATGTTGCCATCAGAGCCATTTACCATTATGCCAAGAAACATTTTATTTTTTAAAACTAAGTAACAAGATATGATTGCAAAAAAGTATGATGTTATTAAAAGATATGTTATCAACTGATGGTTAGTTCTAAAACATGAAACCCAAAGAGTATTACCTATTTGCTCCCCTTATAAGGCTCCGATAGATGCAAAAGTATACACCCTCCTGGAGCAAATTGTTTTCTGATTCTAATGTAAAATTCCACTAACATTTGCACTTAATTTGTCTCATTTAGACTGTCTACATTCATGAAAATTTAACCCAGTAATTCTCTGTTATACAAAGCATAACAAAGTATGAATATTTAAATACAATGTAAATAAAACACTTTATCAATTATATTTTTGTATTCTAAATTAGTGACTTCACTTAGCATGTCTGCCTTGCACAGCACCACACTATTTTTCAATTAAAGGTCCAGATGTTTCAAAGGCTCCAGTAGGCAACAGCAGTTATGAGAAATGCTTTATCTGCATTGTAATCATCACCACCACATCAGCTCCAGGCTGCATTAACATACTCATGTTTTATTCCAGTTCCCCTTCTAACAGAGCAGGTAATTATACAGCACAGCAGAGAAGCCCAATTCTAAGAGCTGGACAATTTCCTTACAAGCATTCGCCTGAGCAACACATTTTCATATACAATCTTAAAATATTCTGGAAAACACTTCATTACATAGTTAAATTTGCTTAACAGAAACACTGACCATTTCTATAATTTTTTGTTAATAAAGAATGAATCAGCATGGACATACCAAATTTAGTTTCAAATACTATTTAAATTACAAGGTAGATTGTATATTCATGTGCTTATGTATGCTAAAAATCAACTAGAAATTAGTGTGAATAAAAAAAACACTACCATTTGTTACAATCTAAGCCATCTTTTCTCAGTTTTAATGCTGGTGTCATCTCTGAAACAAGTCAATTTGGTATTTATTCTTACTGTCCAAAAATGACAATTCACCTGAGCTGAGACTGAACAAGTATAGCAATTTTCCCGGTTCTCATTTGATAAAAAATAACACCAGAACAATGCAATTCTGACAGCTGCAACAAAAATGCTATTGCATTTATTATTTAGTTAATTAAATGATCCCCTTACCCACAAGGGGATGTGGAAGAATGGAAAAGAATAACCTATAAGAGATACTGCTATGCATGGTAAATATAATTTAATGAGAAAATATAGTACTTCATCATTAAGAGAAACTGTAGCAAAATTAACTTTAATTATAACTTTTTAATTATTCCACAAACATTTTTTATTTTGAAATATTCCGAGAAGAGGTATCCTAATGAAGATGCTGTTCAAAAGATAAATGCCTTTACAAACACTAAACCCTCAGACAGGTCACGTCCTGGCAGGTTACGCTTCTGCCCGTGAAAGCAGACAGCGCCCATTCCCTTCTGAAGGAACCTTAGGTGGAACATTTTTAATACATCACTGTGTCACTTTCTAATGTGTCCCAATCTATTAACCACATGGCAAACTAACAGGGATTTTTAAAATATGGCTTTTATGGCTTTGTGCTGGTGATTAATTAAATAAATAGCCACCATTTCACAAATCATCCCTCTAATTAGTCTAAAACAGACACTTTGCATTCAGTGGTACCACTGCCATCTGAAGCTCCACGGCCGCCTCTCTGTACTTTGGAGCCCACTGTCGCAGGCTCCACGGCTGGCATCCCACCCTGCCACCCAGAGGCAGAGGTGTCATTTTTGCAGGTGCTGCAGTCAGCTGGAACTTGGCTCCAGCTGCTCAGGAAAGATGTTCTCCTCGATTATTCTCCCTCACCCTAAAGGAAACCATGGAACGACAAAGGAACGAAGTGCAGTCTCCAGCTGCAAAAGGAAGAGATTTCACCAACAGTTCATGACTGAGGAAGAAAGCCGGGTGATTTAGGGATAAATAGGGTACCAGGTCAAAAAGGTTGTCCTTATAACTCAAAACATGTTATGTCACTGTCTTGAATTCAAATATTAAGCAATTACTTAAAAATCCTATTATTTAAAAGACTCCATTCAAACAACGAGAAGATCCTTTCCTTGAAACTGACAGGAATTCAACCTAACTTGTTTTAGCAGCATATTTTAAAAAAAGGGTAATTCCTCTGAAAGCAAATTAAACTTAGAAATAAGTTTGAGTGCCAGGAAAAAAAATCAAATGGGAATATTTCTAGAACCCAATTTCCTTCAGGAAATACATTAAGTGGTTTCCTAATCTTTTAAATGTCATTAGATACGTTTAGAGGAAGGAAGGGGGGAGGGAGGTAGTAGTGAGGAAGGAAAAAAAGAAGGAAGGGAAAGGAAAAGAAATAAGGGAAAATTCAGTATGAATAACACACCAAAATACACTACAAATTGTTCTGTAGAAAGGGGTGTCCTCATTTCCCTTCTTTAAGAAGGCTTCTAAGAAGGGAGGAGGAAGTGGGGTATCGTAGAAAGACCTGGACCCTGAAGCATGATAGCTAACGGCGTAAGATCCCATTCAGCCTCAGTTTTCTCCCCTGTAAAGGATTTTAGCCCCATCCTCAATAATTATAGGGAAACCAATACTGTACTAGCCCATCCAACTACACAGAACAGATGTTTGAAAATGGTAGTCATGAGAAACTACACTAGGCAATGAAAACTGGATTGCCGGCAGAGCCTAGGTTCCTTGCTTTCACTCTTTAGTGCCTTTCTGAAGAGCCAACGTGAATGTAGCCAGCACTGCAGATGCTGTGTTCCAAATATGAAAAGGAGAGATAAAATGAACATGAACACAGGACCACCACATTATGTTCGCCACACTGAGGAAAACTCAAATCATCTGTAATTGAGATGAAATAATGTAGTTTCTCTTTCCTCTCTACTGGGCATGGATTTTGGGGAAGGATGCCTCTATGACCATTCATGTGGTAAAAAAAGGGGGGCTTTGGATTCAGCAGACCTAGGTGTGAATTCTGCTTTTGCTAGATGGTGTAACTGCAGGCAAGTCTATTGAGCTTTCCCAACCCCAAATGGGAATAATAATACACACTTTACAGGGAAACTAGGAAGAATGAATGAAATAGCATGGTATGAGGTCTAACAAGTTCACGAACTCATGCTAGAAGAAGTGCTACAAACCTCATTGCTGAGTATCTACGATCACCTTCAAAGCACTCCCCCTGGGAAGCTACGCACCAATGCCAGCGCCAAGTCCAAACTTTAAGGCAATTTTAGAACTTTTTCTAGAATGACCATCAGAGCTGTCATTGTACCATACACAAAAATTACGCAACATTAATGAATGCCACTCAGCAAGACACTGCCACACACTGACTCAAACACAGCTGTGAGACACCAATACATCAAGGTTATGAAATCTTATGAAGTTGTTTGTACAGTGCTTCCAAGGTAAGCTCATGGTGGCAAGTTCACAAATTCAATTGTCAGACTGCTTATAATAATAGTTCTGATGGTCATTCCAGAAAAGAGCTGCAAAACTGCTTTGAAGGGTGGAGTAGGTGCTGGCGTTGATGCATAGCTTTCCAGAGGGAGTACTTTGAAGATGATGGCAATCACATTCAGCTATGAGGCAGCTAGCACCTTTTCTAGAATGAGTTTGTAAATTTAATTGTCAGACCTTGTATACACTCTGGCATGTGGTAGACACTCAAATAGTTTCTATAATATGAAGTTGAATCATATGAAACTGCTGGTATTCAATTGCTTGTGTCTTACAAAAATTGCAATTTCATACGGTTTTATCTAATATTGTATAGTGACTGAGACAATAAGTATCAAGAGCTGGAAAAATGACTAAAAATTCTCAAAAGCAGAATGAATTACACTCCTACCATAGCAAGACAACCAAGATATAAAAAGCATTTTTTTAAAGATTACCTTCCAGTAATACAGCGGCTAATATATATTAAACATTGTAGATCAGATATTAGCCCATACATTTGACATTTATAATATTAGCTTATGCAACCTCAAAATAACTCTTTGTTAGATTCAACTACTTTTCCTATTTTATAGATGAAATGGAAGCTTGCAGAAATGAAGCAATTTGCTCAAGGTCACACAGCTGGTAAAGCTGGGATGTCAACCTGGGGCTAACTTGAGAGCCTAAGTTCTTACTCACCACTTAAAATTTCCTTCCCACACTACAAAGCTGCTAATTTTACTTTTAATAACACTGTACGGGGATAAATAGTAAATAATCTACATATCAACTTCGGGCCTTCCAAAAGATGGCCATGTCAGTGGGCAAGCAAATACCAGCAGGGAGGGCATTTCATTCTAGCACCTATAGTGACTAGGAGTATGGGACATCCAAAAGTCTCACTGCACCTACAGCATTCTAGCACACTACTTCTCCCATGTCATAGTGTTACTAGAGAAAGAAAAAAGAAAAATAATGGACACACTTCAAAGTTTCCAAGAAAAATTGTTTTAATCAAATAGATTCTGTGTTCCCATTATGTTACAGTCAAACCATTTTGCTATGTGACAAAAGGAGCAAAGCTTTTTATTTGTTTGTTCTTTTGTTCAATTATCTATTTATGTTTACATCTCTTCCTAAATCCTTTGATATAAATAGTGAACAAGCTACCACAGCAAGGGAACTGGCATTGACAGTGGATGCTCTGAAACCACTCCCTTTAAAAAAAGAATTCAAGTCAAAGAAACCTCCAAACACCATGCTTTCAAAGCCCAGATTCTAAAATCAATCACGATTGCATTTAAAGCCGCCTCTGTGGCACCAAAACCCACCAAAGATAAAGAAGACGTTTGTGCTAAGTTGGGAAAGTGGAGACATCAGCATTTCCGCCCTTAGCCCATTATTCCTACTCTCCAGACAGAACCTGATACAGCATCTGGAGCGTTTTGTCTTCTGTACAGCCACTGCTCTTCCGAAGCCTGGGCTCAGGGGTTTCCCTGGGGTTTCCTTTCCGACAATTGTGCAGAGACTCTGAGAAGAGCCCAAATGAGCTGCCTTAACCTTCCTGTAAACTGATATTTCCATAGAGGATTAAGACAAACGTTTCAAATAAGCCAATTTCCTTTACTAAAAAACCAAAGTGACAATAGTAGTACCAGGAGAAATATATAAAGACAATGAATAAGACATACTTCTCTTGTCTTTGGGCATGTAAAAAAATATAGAGCAAAAGGTTAGGTGGAAATAGGCTACACAATTCCCTCTTCCAACAGGATGCTCTACGGTGGAGCTGAACTAAAAAGTTTTATAAGAATTAGACTCAGTCATACCAAAGAGAAGAGAAAAAAGTCTAAATACTTCATTCTATCTGATGTATGCTGACTCTGTGTGCTATATATTTTTGCATTCCTATTGACTATAAAGTTGTCTGTTAAAAATATAACTGTTTCTTTTCTAATATGGTACTTTCACTACTCTGGGGATGCCAAATGGTTACTTGCTAAACTAGTGAGAATTAGAATTCCTAACTACCTTTAGGTCTCTGTAGAAGGGAACAAGCTTCCTTCTCCTCAAGTATCCTAGGCAGCTTCCTTGGACCACAGGAAGTGGGAGCTCCCCTTGACCCAAAAGGGTAGGGATATGTATGCTCCTCAACTAAATGAATAGAACACACACATATGTACAAAAAAGGCCAGAGCAGAACGTACCCTTAAGAAATCCCACTCTTGGGCGATACCTGTGGCTCAGTGAGTAGGGCGCTGGCCCCATATACCAAGGGTGGCAGGTTCAAACCCAACCCTGGCAGAACTGCAACAAAAAAATAGCCGGGCATTGTGGCGGGCGCCTATAGTCCCAGTTACTCGAGAGGCTGAGACAAGAGAATCGCCTAAGCCCAGGAGCTGGAGGTTGCTGTGAGCCATGAAACTCTACCAAGGGCAACGAAGTGAGACTCTGTCTCTTAAACAAAAAAAAGAAAGAAATCCCACTCTTAGCCAAGGGCA
Source organism: Arctocebus calabarensis (assembly GCA_963573935.1). NCBI lineage: Eukaryota > Metazoa > Chordata > Mammalia > Primates > Lorisidae > Arctocebus > Arctocebus calabarensis. Next base: position 12,236 of record CAUYON010133744.1, read on the forward strand.
GTGGCTCACTCCTGTAATCCTAGCACTCCGGGAGGCTGAGTTCAGGTGTTCAAGACCAGCCTGAGCAAAAGTAAGACTCTGTCTCTATTAAAAATAAAAATATTAGCCCGGCATTAGGGTGGGCACCTGTAGTCCCAGCTACTCAGGAGGCTGAGGTTGGAGGATCGTCTGAACCCAGGAGTTTCAGGTTGCTAGGCTGATGCCATGGTACTCTACCTACAGTAGAGAGTGAGATTCTGCCCCCCCACCACAAAAAGAGGGAGGGAGGGAGGGCTAGGAAAGAGAAAGGAAAGGAAAAAAGGCGAGAGGAGGGAAAAGGAAGGAAAAAGAAGGAAAAGAAGGGGAGGGGAGGAGAGGCAAGGCGAGGAGAGGCAGATAGGCTCTTTGGGTTTCTTTGATTCATCTGCCAAGCTTCATCTTTTCACTGTCATCATCTGACCCTGTAGTACCTTTCTTGCTTTTCTCTTTTTGGTAGTTTCTCCCACAAACCTATATTCAATTTTACAGTATTACATGTATAATGTGAGATGTTGCATACTTAACATTATGTATTAACAGCACCTTAAACATTTCTGGAAAGAGAATGACTAAGATTAGAAATAGCTACCATTTACTCAGATACTGGACTGAGTGCACTACATAAATTACGTTTTTTGATCTGCAAAACAGCCCTCTCTCACTTACTCCATTATATAGACAAATAAACTGCTAAAAAGTTAAAGAAATAGTTAAAGGTCACACGGAGCAACAAAACTCAGATGGGAACCCAGGTCTGACTGACTCAAAAGACCACAGTTGTTACTTGACTATAATTCTCTCCAAAACTAATATTTTAAAAAAGCTCTTTTTGTTGTTATTTGGAAAATCTTCTTCTTGTGTTTTGAATTGCCATTTTTATGAGATAAGGAGCCATGATATATTTAAACATAAACTCTCTTCATTCTATATATACAGTTCCCTTCCACCGCATTTAATATATCACACTAAAAAATATTTTACTGTAGGACTTGTATTTCAGCCAAATGGCAAAATATGTACCTGAGCAATCCTCAAACAGAAAACAATTAAAAATTTGGATGAGATATAAAAAGTACCTGTTTGGGGGCATGCATGATAGTTCACACCTGTAATCCTCGTGCTCTGGGAGGCCAAGGCAGGTGGCCTTGAGCTCAGGAGCCGAAGACCAGCCTGAACAAAAGTGAGATCCCCTGTCTCTATTAAATACAGAAAAATTATTTTAGACTCTGGTCATCATGGTGGGCACCCACAGTCCCCGCTACTTAGGAGGCTGAGGAAGAAGGACTGCTTAAACCCTGGAGTTCGAGATTGCTGTGAACTAGGCTGACGCCACAGCACTCAAGTCAGGACAACAGAGTGAGACTCCTATCACAAAAAAAAAAAAAAAAAACCCACAAAATCTATTTTTCTTGATTGAATAGGCCACCAAATTTTTAAGAAAGGGGAACCCAGAATGGAAAATAGAATACAACTTTTGCCTTAATAATGGCATTTGACAAAGAAGATGATATTAAATGTCAATTTTCTTGGTCAGCTAGATACATTGAATAGCATATCTGTAATCAGTAATAAAGCTGAGACACCCCCCTGACTCCTGCTCAAAGACCTACATGTGAGAGTAAATTAGAATTAGAGTCTCCCAACCTGACCTCAAGCCAAGTAAAACTGTCTGAACTCCTTGGTGCCCCTATTTTTTTTCTCCTATGCTTTATAAATAGAAACCAACCTTCATATGAAATTTTCATCCCAAAGTCATATTACTTGATGGACCAGAAAGACTCAAGCTAAGAATTTAAAGTAGCTCTGGGCTGGTTGATCCCTATGTTCTAGGCAGAAGCAAACACAAATCCTCTCAGGATAAACCTAAATTACTCAAATAATTCCAACAGAAAAAGGTGCAAGAAATAAGCTGTTATAGCCCCAAATTACAAATAGAAGGCAGCACAAAACAGACCCAGAAAAACTAGAGTTAATACAATGATCAGAAACAGAATATCAAATAAATGTATAAAGGAAAATATTGAACAAGAGCAAGAGATTATAAAAGATTATCCAAGATATAGTATGATATGATATTGTGGTTGGATAGAATGCTGCTATTGTTAGGAAATGAAAGCTAAAGTATTTAGGAGTGAATGTCAACCCTGAAATGACTTTTGTAAAAAACATAAATAAAGTAAATATGATAAAATGTTAACAATTACTCAATACAGGTGGTAGGTATAAGAGTATCTGCTGAACTTTTACTAAGAAAATTATTTGTTTTTATAATAAAAAGTTTTTTAAATTACCAAGCAGATTTTTTCCCAACTAAAATTGGAAATGCAATATAGGGGTTCCACAGCTGAGGAAAGAATCTGTGAATTCAAAGACAGAATTAAAGAAATTACCTAGAATGCAAACAAAAGAGACATGGAGATGGAAAATATGAAAGGAAGACTAAGAGAAGTGGAGGATAAAAGAACACATTCTAGAGGGTATAACTGAAATTTCAAAGGAAGGAAGAATAAAGGGTGCAGAGGCAATACCTGAAAAGAAAGTGGCTGAGAATTTTCCAGAATTGATGAAAGTCACCAATTCACAGATTCAGAAAGCCTAGCAAATGCCAAAGAGGAAAAACAGGGAGGAAAACGTGTATCTGGAAATGTTATAATGAAGCTGCACATATACCAGGCAAATTACTAACCACACAGGGTGGGTATAGCTATATGAACAGTGACAAATGGTTCAACTTACCAGGAAGAAATAACAATTCTGAAATTATACTGAGTATAGAAGCATAAACTCACAATATATAAAGAAAAACTTTTCAGGACTAACAGGGAAAAAAATGGACAACCAAGCAACAAGTGGAAATTCAAAAATACTTCTGTCTAACTGATAGGTCAAGAAAACATATAGAAAATTTTAACACAATTATTCAAAATGCTTGGGACCAGAAGTATTTCAGATTTCAATTTTTTTTCAACTCTGAAATATTTGCATTATACTTACTGGTTGAACAACCCTAATCCAAAAATCCAAAATCCCAAATGTTCCAAGAAGTTTCAGATTTTGGAGCATTTCATATTTCAGATTAGGGATGCTTGTTAGATCAGGGATGCTCAACTCATAACAGTCTTGATCTAATAGAAATATTTAGAATACTGCAACCAACAGCAGTAGAAATCACATTCTTTTCAGGCTCACAAATAGTATTTATGAAAAGTGACCTATTTTGGTGGGCATAACAAATTTTCAAATAATTGGTAACATCAGGCCAGCTTCTCTAAGCTTCTCTAACCAAAATATGATCAAGTTGGAATAAATAAAAAACAAAAAAATCATAATAAAGTTGGAAAAACCTCATGTGCTGGAAATTTAGAAACATTCTTACAAATAATTCATGTATCAAATAAAAGATAATAGAAATCAGAAAATATTTTAAAGCAAGCATATCAAAAATCATGAGATTATGAGATAAAGCTTTTAAAGGAAGGAGGACCTGTAACAACTATGGCAAATAAATATTGTAATGATTTCCCCCAATGACCTATGGCCACTTAGACAACCATATCCTAAGAAAGGTAAATACTAACAGGTCAAAAACTGTTAGACATAGCTGAAGCTGAAAATGGACCACAGCTACACTGCAGTCCACTCAGGAGTAGCCTTAAAAGACAACAGTGATAAGAAAGCTTCCCAACAGCCACAGCTTGGGACCATGCATCTGTTCATCTCCATTGTGTGGACGAAGTGGCAGGTTAAAATTTGTCTACTCATGGGTGAGTGGCTTGGCCAGGTGGTTAGATGGCTGGAAGGAGGGAAAAAGGGGAAGAGAGGTATGCATGGACTTCTGGGGATGGCATCAAGTATAAAGATCTTTGCAGTACATGTATTTTGACTACCCCCCCACCCCACCCAGCACCAGAGAGCATCTTCCACAGAAGAGGTAAAACAAGGTTAACCCTGTGCTGGCACTTGGGAAAATGGACCTCACGGAAGTTTCTACCATGTTGCTAAAAGTGGTTCACTGTTCCTAAACAATGCAAACAACATGATTTATGCTTAACACCTGCTTTCCTTCTGAGACTCTGGAATTTGTGTATATGCTAATCAAAGTGTGTTCATATAACCAGCCTCCAATAGAAACCATGGTCACTGAGTCCCTACAGAGTTTCCTTAGAACAGCGGTTCTCAACCTGTGGGTTGAGACCCACAGGAACTGTATTAAAGGGTCGTGGCATTAGGAAAGTTGAGAACCACTGCCCTAGAAGATAATATTTCACCCTATTGACACAACTTGTTGCTGGGGGAGTTAAGCATGTCCTATGGGTTTGGGAGAGGACTCTTTTAAGTATGTCCTTAATCTCCTCTAGACTCCACCCTATACATTTTCCTTTGTTGATCCTTTCACTGGAACCTTTCAAAGAAACCCTTTTGAATCCTTTCACTGCCATAAATCAAAGACATAAGTGCAACTACATGCTTAAGTCCTGTGAGTCCTCCTAGCTTGTCAGTGAACTTGGGGGTGGTCCTGGGAACTCTCAACACAAACTTCATTTAATGCCAGCCAAATCTGTCACTGGTCTCCCCAAAGCTGGCACCTGGGCACATGAACAAAAATAGCCATGACGACAGGAACTGAGACTGTATATGCACCCAACAGCATGGTCCCTCACTTGCCATAAAGAATGCTGATAGTGTTCAATGTCAAATATCCAACCTCCCAGCAACAGAGATCAGCACTGAGCCTCCAGTACTGTACCATCTCTTAAGGAGACCATGCAGCCATTTGGCTCCAAGTTGACAGCACTGGAGCCCTTTCATGCTGAAAGAGGTTTTGACAGAGATGAAATATATATACCAAAAATCAATGACTATTACATGATATTATGTCCTCAATAGGTAGAATACAAAGATGCAGGAACCAAAGGAAAAAACAGGAGTGGCCCCACTCACCATCACTTACCCACTTTCAGAATGTATGCTTCCTATCCCTAAGTCAGGGCTCTGTTGATAAAGAGATCCTGATTCCCAAAGAGAGAATGAACTCTTTTACCAGGAGACACAGGGAGAGTTCCACTAAATGTTATGATTATGGCTGCTGCCCAAGATCCTCACACCAAGGGACATCAGACAAGATTAGTCACTACCCTGAAAGGAGTGTTGACTCTCACTAGGAGAACACAGGGCTCCTGTACACAAAGGAAGCAGGAAGGAACATGCCTGGCTAGTAAATCCAACGGGCATAACTCATTACTCTTTTACTCAATTTTAATGGTAAATGGACAAATGAAGCAGCCATAACCTGAGAAAGGTAAACAAGGGACTGGATCCTCGAGGATGAGGGTCTGGGTCATCATACCACCTAAGCCACCTAGACTGGCAGAGGTGCTAACCATGCAAGGTCAAAGGGCCCAGAACAGGTATTTGAAAAGAAAAATGAATATCAGTTGTGGCCTCATGACTAGGAGTCGTATCAGGGAATGTAGTTCATTCTACTAATCTTCCTTGTATAAGTTTCCCCCCAAAAAAGAGGCCCAACACAGACCTGAAGGTGTAGTCCTAGAACTTATATGAGGCTAGTAATACCAAGAAGCACCAAGGGTGGATTGGCAAGGTCATTGGCTGACCCACCCAGATCCCTTCTTCAGGAATGAGAGGCATCTTTCCCAACTGCTACAAAGGTTGCTAGCTGATGGCTATTAAGTGACAGGCCTTTCCTGGAATTGCCCTATCAAATGATAGGTCAGATGTGAGAAGATAAGAGGTCTTACTCCAACTTGGGACAATGCTGAAAGGCCATCGAAGCTTCAGAGTAACCCATGGTGCCAGGTGAGGCCTTGTTATGACATTACAGTCAAACTCCCTCCTCTACCCAATCGAGTTTTCCTCCCTTTCCGCAACAGATGTAGACTAAGAAAGCACTCTCTAATAAATTTCCTGCCTGCTAATCTTCATTTCAGATTCTATTTCCCAGGAGAACCAGAACAGATAATGCTAAAATTACCCATACTATTCAATAGTACTAAAAAAGAACAATTTCTAAATCACTTTATACAGCTAGCAAAACCTCTGTTTTCAACCCTGAGAATGTAAGAGAAGAATATTACAGACCAAATTTACTTGTCAACAAAGGTACAAAAACCCTAAAAAATTCAGCAAATCAACCTAGCAGTATATAAAAACTAGGATATTGATGACCAAAGTTGAGCTTATCAAATGCAAGGTCGGTAGTAAAGAATTATATTAGGACATTAAAGGAGAAAAATCACATGATAGTCTACACAAATACAGAAAAAGCACTTAGTACACTGACCATTTACTCATCATTTTAAAAATAATTATTTTAGCACAGAAAGACTTTCTTAACCCAACATAGGACATCTACCAAAAGCAAACACTGGCAGGTATAGTGTACCTATCATTCCAGATCCTTGAGAGGCTGAGGCCAGGGGACTGCTTGAACTCAGGAGTTTGAGACCAGCTGGGGCATCATAGTGAGATGTCTCAAAAAAGAAATAAACAATAGCAAACATCATATTTAGTAGTGAACTATTGAAAGCATTTCTTTAATATCGGGAACAAGACTATTTTTCAACATGGCATTGGATGTCTTAGCCAGCTCTGTCAAGGAAGAAAAAGAAATGAAAGTATAAGGATTGGAAAAATAATGATATAAACATCATTATTTGCAAATGACTGACTCCACTGGAAACTAAAACAGTTATAAATCAATAGAATTAATAAGAGTTTATTAAGGTTGTTGATACTAAATCAATGCAGAAGAATCAACTGCAATTCCATTCACCAGCAACAAATAAGAAGATACTTATGATTTAAAAGATATTGAGAGTAGAATAAAAAATATTAAGTATATGCAAACTGATCTAACAAAAGACATATAATACTTCTAGGGAGAAAACAAAATTTTATTAAAGACATTATACATTACTTAAAAAAAAAAAAAAAAGGAGAAATATATCAGGCCAGGCAAGGTGGCTCATGCCTGTAATCCCAGCACTCAAGATTTTCAAGTTGCTGTGATGCCACAGTACTCCACTGAGAGCAACAAACTAAGACTCTGTCTTTTTTTTAAAAAAGGAGGGATATAGCATGTTCAAAACAATGGCAAAGATGTTAATTCTGTCAAATTGATCTACAAATTTAATCCAATTTTAATCAAAATCTCAAAGGGAATTATTTTTGTCATTGTTGTTTGGCAGGCCCAGGCTGGATTCAAACCCTCCAGCTCTGGTGTATGTGGCTGGTGCCCCTGAGCTATAGGCGCCGAGCCTCAAAGGGAATTTTTTTAAATATTTATTTATTTATTTATTTAGAGACAGAGTCTCACTTTGTCACCCTCGGTAGAGTGGCGTGGCATCACAGCTTACAGCAACCTCCAACTCCTGGGCTTAGGCGATTCTCTTGCCTCAGCCTCCCGAGTAGCTGGGACTACAGGTGCCCAACATAACGCCCGGCTATTTTTCTGTTTTGCAGTTCGGCCGAGGCTGGGTTTGTACCCGCCACCTTCAGTATATGGGGCCAGCGCCCTACTCACTCAACCACAGGTGCCGCCCCGGGAATTTTTTTTTTTTAACTTGATAAGTGATTTCAAAACGTTACATAGAAGGACAATAGGGTAAGAACATACAAGACTCTCATGAATAAGAAAAAAGGGCATGATTTATCAGATATCAGAAATTGCTTTAAGTCTGAAGTACTTAAGATAATATAGTATTAACATGGGGAAAACAGACTAGAGCACAAACAGTAGTATACACATTGGGAAATTTAATATATGGCTAAGCTAGCACTACAAATCAGCAGGGAAAGGTAAGAGTCAACAAATAATGCCAAGACAAACCCCACAGAGAAAACAGAAATAGACCTCTACCTCACACTACACACACCAAAAAAAACCAATCTCAGATAACTTATTTAACAATGAAAAATTTAAACACAATATAGGAAAATAACTCTATGATCTTGGAGTGAGGAGTTTTTTAACAAGACACAAAAAGTATAAAAACAAAGCAAAAGACTGATAAATATGTTGAAAATAAGAATTTCTACTGGTCAGAAAGCACCACAAAAAGAATGAAGACAGGGTATAAACCAAAGGCCTGTTGAGTCTTCAACAGAATGGTTAGTAGCCGATAGATAAAAATCTCCAAAACCATGAAAAATTTCTCTTCAAATCATAAGAAAATGATAAGCAAAAATAGAGACAAGAGGGCCTGGTATGGTGTCTCACAGCTGTAATCCTAGCACTCTGAGAGACCCAGACAGGAGGATCGCTTGAGCTCAGGCGTTCTCGAACAGCCTAAACAAAAGCAAGACCCCATCTCCACTAAAAATAGAAAAAATTAGCTGGGCACTCTGGGGGTGTCTGTAGTCCCAGCTGCTTGGGAGGCCCAGGCAAGAGGATTGCTTGAACCCAGGAGTTTGAGGTTGTTGTAAATTAGGTGACTGACAGAGTGAGATTCTGTCTCAAAAAAAAGATGGGTGGGAGAACTGAACAAGTACTCCACAAAAGAGAAAACATGAATGACCGATAAACACGAAAAGATATTCAATCTCAATTATATTCTGAAAAATCAAATTAAAATCATGAGATATAATTTCACAGCCACAAGACTAGAAGAAAGTAAGTCTGACAAGATGATCAGGATGCTGACATACTGCTGGAGGGAACATAAAAGCACTAAGAAAAACAATCTGGTATTATCAATTAGAATACATTTGCACTTATGTAGGGTATGTATTCTTCCATGAACATTCTGTTTCCAAATATTATAGGTATATATGTACACACATATACTTACATGCATGTACTAGATTAGAATACCTAATAAAATGTTTTTTTTTTTTAATAGGGTCTGTCACCCAGGGTAGATTTCAGTAGTGTCATCAGAGCTCACTGCAGCCTCAAACTCCTGGGTTCAAGAGATCCTCCCACCTCAGCCTCCTGAGTAGTTGGGACTACAGGCATACATCACCATACCTGGCTAATTTTTTTGTTTTTTAGAGACAGAGAAGTGGTCTTGAGCTCCTGGCCTCAGCGATCCTCCCAACGCAGCCTCCCAAAGTGCAGGGAATACAGGCGTAAGCCAGCACACCTCCAGCTTTGTATTTCTTGTTATATGTGATTCACGGTCAAAAGTGTTTAGAAGCTGCTCCCCTGGGGTAATTCTTACACATGTAAAATACTTACAAGTCACATTATTTGTAATAGTAATAAGTGGAAACAACCCAAATGCCCATGAACTACAGAATAGATAAACTGCAATATACGTGCACAATGGAGTCTCCCCACTACTAAAATGAATTAACTAACTATAGCCACAGGCATCAATATGAGCAACTCTCTGGAACATAACGCTGAGAGAAAAAAGTTACAGAAGAATAATTTTATTTACATGAAATTCAAAAAGATATTGTTCAGGGATACAAATGTACGGCATAAGCAATAAGGAGAAGCAAGGGAATCAAAGACACATCTGTGAGCGGGAGGTAAGCAAGGAAGATACAGAGAGGACTTCAGAAGTAAAAGTAATGCTCTTCCTCCCAAAACGGGTAGCAAATACATAAATGATTACTGTACAACTATTTACACCATGTATATACTTTTAAAAAATGTGTATCTACTCAATACTTAATTTTTAAACAAAAATATTTATAAATGAACCCATTTCTCTAATTCACTTATGTGTGAGAAGCCTCACAACTTTTCTAGCTTATGTGGAGAGAAAAGTACTCAATTGTTCCTAAGCAACCAAGAATTTCCTTTAAAAACTTAGAAAGGGGCCGAGCGTGGCAGCTCACGCCTGTAATCCTAGCACTCTGGGAGGCCAAGGTGAGCTCACGAGCTCAAGAGCAGACTGAGTAAAGGTGAGACCACGTCTCTACTAAAAAAACACAAAAACTGAGGCAAGAGGATTGCTCGAGTCCAAGAGTTGGAGGTTGTTGTAAGCTATAATGCCATGGCACTCTACCCAGGGCAACAGCTTGACTCTGTCTCAAAAAGAATAAATAAAAAATAAAAACTTAGAGAGGGAGAAATGAATTAAGCGCTAAGAATACCCTTAACAATTTCTCTTCGTACTCTCCCCTCCCTCAAATTCCTCAGGTCCCCTCTAATTTATAAACGGAAATATCTTCTTAAAGCAAAAAGCTGAGTCTTAGAGATAATCCATCACAGGACTACTGTGACTTGAGGAAAAGAAAGTTTCCAGGAAAAAAAATATCTATAACTTCTACTAAACTTAACTAAGCTACTAGAAGCCAAGCCAGGTGGGTCCATTGAGCTCAGGAGTTCGAGACCAGCCTGAACAAGAGTGAGACCCTGTCTCTACTAAAAATAGAAAAACTAGCTGGGCATGCTTTTAGTCCCAGCTAAAGCAAGAAAATCTCTCAAACCCAGGAGTTTGAGGTTGCTGTGAACCATGATGCCACAGCACTCTACCCAGAGTAACAGAATGAAACTCTATCTCCAAAAAAAACAACAAACAAACAAACAATAAAAGTTGTGAATTAAAATACTGGTCTACTTTTAATAAAATGCAAGATAATTCTAGTAAAACACAAAGATATAATCTTATGGTGTACTGTCACGCAATACCTTTTTCAAAGTGTAAGAAAAAGAATTCTCAGTGATTTCAAATGCAGGAAAAACCCACTGTAACTCAAAATACACACCTCAAATACTATTTTTCAACAATGAAAAAACAACAGCAAAAAACTATTTTTATCCATCCCTCACCCTTAATTTTACTCATTACTCATTACAATTTGTCTTAATATCTGCTGCTTGGCATAAAGACTGGCTAGCTACATTTTAGAGATATTCATGTCTTGCAATTTAGAGAAAGAATTAACATTCACTTAATGCCAACTTTTAGCTTCATGCCAGGTACTATGATAGTGGTGGTAGCAGTGGTAACATTAACAACAATGAGCCACAACACTGGAAGAGAAAATAGTCACAGGTATAAAATGGAAATGAGAGAGGAAAAAACAATCACTATTTTATTCTGAATTTACTGCATACTAATAATATTCTTATATATGTGAAAGTCCTAAAAAAACAAATGAAAACTGGTTCAGGAAATTTGGTAATATAAAGGAACACAAATTAACACAGCAATCAGCAGCCTTCATACACATAAACATAGACAATAGCAACACCTTCAAATACCTAGAAATGACATCTATGCGAGGAATTTGAAAAAACCCTTCTCCACACTAATAAATTCAAAATCCAAAACCTATAGAGGGGAAAATTATAAATTTCACCACATTTAAAAAATTAGTGCATAAACAAAGAAAATTCATGAAAAAAGTAAAGATATACAATCAACTAATATCTCTAATATACGAAGAACTCCTAGAAAATAAGAAAAAGATTAAGAATACAATAAATTCAGTTTTCAAAACTGCCATGGTTCTTAAATGAAAAGAAGCCCAATGTCCCATATCAGAGAAATATAAATTAAAATAATAGAGATTCACTTTTTACTTATTAGTCTAGCAAAACTCCAAACATATGATAAATTCTGCGATAAGGCTGTAGACAAACAGGTGCACTCATATACTGTTGCTGAGAGTATCAGTGGCATAATCTCTAAGGAGGGCAATTTGGTAATACTTACAAAAATTACAAATGCATATTCCATTCGACCTAGCCATTCTGCTTCTTGGAAGTTATCCTACAGATATAAAATAATAAAATATACAAATAGAAAGTAATTGCTTTATGTGCACAATGCCATATATACAAGATTATTTACCATAGATAGCATTACTTGTAATAGCAAAAGATTAGAGAACTCAAGTAAGGCCAGGTGCACTGGCTCATGCCTATTATCCTTGCACTCTGGAAGCCCAAGGCCAGGGGACTACTTGAGCTCAGCAGTTCAAGACCAGCCTAAGCAAAGCAAGACCCCATCTCTACTAAAATAGAAAAAATTAGCTGGGTATTGTGGTAGGAGGCTGTAGTCCCAGCTACTGGGAAGGCTGAGCCAGGAGGATTGCTTGAACCTAGGAGTTTGAGGTTGCTGTGAGTGGGGCTGAGGTCATGGTACTCTATTCTGGGGCAGCAGAGTGAGATGTTGTCTCAAAACAAAAACAAAAACACCACAACTCGGGGGTGGCGCCTGTGGCTCAAAGGAGTAAGGTGCCGGCCCCATATACCGGAGGTGGCGGGTTCAAACCTGGCCTGGCCAAAAAACTGCAAAAAAAAAAACAAAACACCACAACTCAAGGGTCCACTGGCAGGGAATTAACTAAATAAATTATAAAATTTCCAAACAATTAAATACTATTCAGGTATATGAAAGGTACAAAAATTCTGAGTACCAATAGATAACTTTCCAACTTATATTGTTAAGTAAATACAGAACAACAGTTCTGGAAAACTGTTGATAGTACTATATTCTATGTAATATGTAAGAAAAAGATATATTCATATTTTCATATGGATACTCTGGAAGATATGTAACTAGTAAAATGGTCATTGGTAGGGACCAACTGAATAGAAGATAGGTGGGAGTGAGAGATGTTTCACTGTATAATAATTTTTACATTTCTGAACCATGAAAATGTATTGCCTATTTAAAACATGAAATCAAATAATAAGACAAGAATGACAATAACACCAGCATTTATTAAGTTCTTACTTCAAGGTAGATGTGTATTATCTCATTTAACCTTCATTAACACAATGACATAGGTCGTATTATTAACGACAATCTAGAAGAGAGAAAACTGAGGTCCAGACAGGTTTTCACGCCAGTAAACCAATGTAAACTAGAGATGTTACCTAGCTCACTGATTAGCATGAGGATTAAATGAGATAACGTACACAAAATACTCAGCCCAATGCCTGTGACACATTAAGTAAATGCTTAATCAATGCTTTACTATTCTGAGGCAATAACTATTTTCAAGGATGTTTCAATCAATTGAACTAAATAAAATACAATTAAGTCAGACAAATTTAGCAAAGATGCTTTAATTGAAATTTTTATACATGTAAATTAAACAGCCTCTTCTAATTAATTGAAGGCTGCTGTAGATATGCTACATCCTTGCTTTACAAATTACTTGGTCATTAAAACAACTCTTCATACCCCATAATTACACATGGGCTTTTAAGGCTACTAGTTAATAGTCTGAATATACTCAGTGAAAAAGGATATCAACTGAAAAGTTCAGAAGCATAACCAAGGAGGAGTAAGATAAGGAATCAACCTAAATGTCCATCAACAGATGAACAAATAAAGAAAATAAAGTATAGATACAAAACAAAATACTATTCACAGCACAAAGGAATGAAATCCTGTCATCCACAGCAACATGGATGAGACTAGAGTGAATTAAGTCAGGCATGGAAAGATAAATATCACATATTCTTGTTCAGTAAACTGAACTTATGGAAATAGAGCAGAATTGTGGGTATCAGAGGCTGGGAAGGGTAGTGTGAAGGGGAGGATGGAGGGATACAAAATTATAGCCTGGATGACAGGAATGAGTTCTTGTGTTCTAGAGCACTGTCAAGTGAATATGGTTAACCATAACATAGTGTGTAATATTTTTGTGTGTGTGAGACAGAGTCTCACTTTGTCACCCTTGGTAGAGTGCCATGGTGTCACAGCTCACAGCAGCCTCCAGCTCTTGGGCTTAGGAGATTCTCTTGCCTCAGCTGGGACCACAGGTGCCTGCCACAATGCCTGGCTATTTTATTGTTGTTGTTGTTGCAGTTTGGCCAAGGCCAGGTTCAAACCCGCCACACTCGATGTATGGGGCCAGTGCCCTACTCACTGAGCCACAGGCACTGCCCCATTTTGCAACTCTTTTTTTTTTTTTTTTTTGAGACAGAGTCTCACTTTGTCGCCCTCAGTAGAGTGCTGTGCCATCACTGCTCACAGCAACCTCCAACTCCTGAGCTTAGGTGATTCTCTTGCCTCAGCCTCCTGAGCAGCTGGGAGGATTTTACAATTCTTAATGAAGCAGACATTATTGTTTGCTAAAATTATTAGGTAAACGTAGAAAGAATAACTTTATAATGACTGTATTAGGCTGACAATCTTAAACATAGAGATTTATCTTAACAACAAAAAGAGAGACAATCCAGACATTTTATACTTCCTGATGAAAATTCACATCTCTATGTTGAAGTGTTCTTGCTGGAAAATCAAATCCTGCTTTTGTCAAACCTCTACAACACTAGCTACTGAAACACTGGCGAAACAGACTCTGAGATGAGATCCAACAACCATTAAAAAAAAAAAAAAAAAAAAGGAATGTTGCAGACTCAATACGGGGAAAAGCATATACTCTTGACACCAAGGGTACTTCAGTAACAAGGAAATATTAAAAAGCATTTTTTTAATACTTGCATATGAAAAAATTGGATCTTTAGAGTAAGATGTGGAAAATGAATTCACAAGACAGTAGGCTGGGATAAAAAGGAAGGTTAGCTAGTAGGGAGTCATAAACTAAGAGTTTTAGATAAAATAGGGAACAATAGGATGTAAAATTAAAAATGAGCTGTCCAAATAAGAAATTAGATATGCAGTGTCCAAATTAAAGGGAGTGCCAGAAGCAATAAAGAGCAGATGGTATAAAATTGAATTAGTGATATGGAATACAAGTTTCAGAAACTCTTCCTAAATGTGGAGAACAAGGGAGACAAAATTAAAAAAGAAAATTTGAAGAAAAAGTTTGTAGACATAAAGGATACACTACAAAGATCCAAGATATAGAATTAACATTCCAGAAGAGACAAGAACAAACAAATTCAATGGGAACAATTGTTAACACTATAGGAGAAACCATTCTGAGATGAAGAATGACGTGAGTCTGTATTCAAACAGGCTTGTTGAAAAACACCAAGAAAACTTATTGATAAGAGAATGACAACTAAATCTATCCTGGTTTAACCTTTATACTTTCCCTTGTTAAAATCGTTATCATCATCAGGCACCCAGGTAAGCAAACATACAAAAGTTATTCATTACAAAGGAAGATAAACCAGACTAGATCTGGATGTTCTTACAATGAAACATCAACAGACAATTGAGCAGTGTATACAGAGTTCTATAGATAGTTTGGACCCCAGAATTTGTTATCCAGCCAAATTATTAGATGAAGAAGTAACACATTTTCAATTAAGCAAAATTTCAAAATATATATCATCTACCTATCCTTGCAAAAGAATTATTTCAAAACATACTCTAACTAACCGAGAGATTCCTCAATATGTAGGCAAAAGCCAGAACCTACAATTTTTTTACATGTATGATTTTATTGTAGGGTTTAGCTAGCTCTTGAATTACTACTGTTAATTTTAGAAAGCACATACAAAATCATTCTCTCTAGAGCATGGATTAATTATTCTGCAAAAATCAGTGTGCTAATATTCTTAATCTTTATAATTACCTGAGATAGTTTAGGCACACATATTTCCATTTGCAAATAGTACCTACTAGTTAAATATGTACTTTGATGCTTATGGAATATTATAATGATTGTCAAAGTATGGTTCCCTGAATAGCCGCATAAATTTCCTGGAACTTGTTAGAAAGGCAAATCCTTGCGCCCCTACCCAGATTTAGTGAATCATAATTGCTGAGGTTGGAGGCTAGCAATCTTTGTTTGAACAGGCTTTGCAATAAAAAGCCTATTCAAACAAACAGGCTTCATTGGTGTAATATATTGGGTCCCAGACTAAATTAATCATCAGAATCACTTGTGTTGACTTTGAAAAATCTTTTCCCCACGCAGATGAGTCTCAATACTGTGGGTTTGGAAATCACTGGTTTGATAAAGTTTGAATCAAAAGACCTAGACTTGGGGCATGGACCAAAATGGTGGACAAGAAGGATCATTCAGGTTAGCTCTCCTAGAACGACTGAAGAAAAAGAGAGAACCTGGCCATACCTGGCACAGGGACCTTACCCAGAGTTATAGCTCAGAGAGCACAGCGAGGAGGTGGTGAGCTGGATGTAAAGTATGATCCGGAGGGTGGAAATCTGATGAATTAGGCAAGTGATTACAACCTGGTGGGATCGGCTGACACCCCCATGGAGGTCTGGGACAGAAAGAAGCCTTTCTGGAGTTTTCAATTCTTGGCGGAAGTTACACCTTGAGTGGAAAGCTTTGAGGAGTGGGAAGACTTGAACAGTATACAGCAATCAGATTTGAATACCAGTTAGAGTGGATTTGCCATAGGTTTGGTGGCTGACGAGTCAGCCATACTGTGAAGGTCTTGGTGGCCATGGGTATGCCATTGTGGGAAGGTCGTGAGAAGGTCTTAGCAGGGGCCTAAAGCATGGCATCTTAATTCTGCCTGCCAGGATCAGAACTCCACTCATGGGACAGGCCAAGGGACTCCCCTATCCTCCAGGAACTGGAGTCAGGGGGCACTGTGAGACCTACCCCTGAAGGATTCTTGTGAGCTTTAAGATCCCGACATGGCAGGGATGCTGAGGAAACAATCAGGTGATCACTGAAGGCCAGGAATAAGGACCATAGAGTTTATGGGTTGTGTTCTAAAAAACCACAGCACCACCTTGTGTCTGGCAACATATTATCATCAAGAGCAAGGACTCCTGCTTTGGGGCACAAAGAAGACTTTGGCTTTGTTCAGATTCAGGCCACTTCAAGACCTACGCTCTAAGACAGGGTAATTTGATGCAAAGGAGGAAGTGAAAAGGAAAAGGAAGGACAAGAAGTAAACAAGAAGAAAGAACGCATAAGGAGGAACCAACAGAAAAATTCGGGCAACATGAAAAACCAAAACAGAATAACTCCCCCAAGGGATCATGAGGCAGCTACTACAGAAGAATCCACCTATAAAGAATTAATGGGGTTAGGCACCCGTAACTCAGTGTTTAGGGCACTGGCCACATGCTCCAGGTCGGATGGGTTCAAACCCGGCCTGGGCCTACTAAGCAAAAGAAACAAACAAAAAAAAGAGGCATTCTGGCGGGTGCCTGTAATCCCAGCCAAGAGGGAGGCGGAAGCAAGAGAATTACTTGAGCCCAAGAGTTTGAGATTGCTGTTAGCTATGATGACAGAACACTCTACTAAGGGTGACAAAAATGAGACTCTGTCTCAATTAAAAAAAAATTAATGGACTTGACAGAAAGGGCATTTAAAATATGCATGATTAAGACAATGAAAGGATGAGAAAATGGGCAGGCAGAACCAAAAGTCAGACAAGAGATATGTAGAATATAGAAAATATATGGCAGAGCTTAAGGAACTGAAGGAGACAATCAGGGAATGTAAAGATGCAATAAAAATTATCAAAAATAGGTTAGACCATGGAGAAGAAAGAACCTCTGAGCTAGAGGATAAAGTTTTCAAGTTAACCCTGGTAGTTAAAGAGCCAGAAAAGAAGACTGAGAAAGCAGAAGAGGCTCTTAGAGAACTACAACATGCCCTGAAGCATTCCAACATACAAATAATAGGGATTCCTGAAGGGGAAAAAGATTGTGCTAAAGGAATGGAAGCTCTCCTGGAGACTATCATAAATGAAAACTTCACAAGTTTTACTGAATACCCTGACACACTCCTTTCAGATGGATATTGAATCCCAGATCATCTCAACTCAAACAGAGCTTTTCCAAGGCACGTTATAATGAACGGGTCTAAAGTCAACATGAAAGAAAAAAATCTGTAAGCAGCCAAGAGTAAGCACTAAGTGACCTACAGAGGCAGAGCCATTGGGATGACAGCAGACTTTTCAAATGAAACCTTCTAAGCCAGAAGACCATGGTCATCCACCTTTAACTTTCTTTTTTTTTTTTTTTTTTGAGACAGAGTCTCAAGCTGTCAACCTGGATAGATTGCTGTGGAATCCCAGCTCACAGCAACCACCAACTCCTGGGCTCAAGCAAGTCTCCTGCCTCCGCCTCCCAAGTAGCTGGGACTACAGGCACCCATCACAACGCCTGTCCATTTTTTGGTTACAGCCGTTATTGTTGTTTGGCAGGCCCTGGCTGGATTTGGACCCACCAGCTCAGGTGTACATGGCTGGTGCCTTAGCCTGTTGAGCCACACGCGCCGAGCCCGTCAACTTTCTTAAACAAAACAATTTTCAGCCCAGAATTCTATATCCTACTAAACTAAGCTTCACAATTGATGGAGAAACCAAATCATTTGTGGAATACAAACACTGAAGAAATTCACCATAAGATCAGCTCTACAGGAAATACTTAAACCTATTCTCAGCTCCTCAATAGGCTAAGGGGCCAGCCACATACACCTGAGCTGGCGGGTTCAAATCCAGCCCGGGCCCACCAATCAACAATGACGGCAGCAAACAAACAAAAAAAATGGCCGGGCATTGTGGTGGGCGCCTGTAGTCCCAGCTACTTGAAAGGCAGAGGCAGGAGACTCGCTTGAGCCCAGGAATTGGAGGTTGCTGTGAGCTGTGATGTTACTGCACTCCATCCAGGGTGACAGCTTGAGACTCTGTCTCAAAAAAAAAAAAAAACCTATTCTCACATTGAGCACCACTGTGGACCCCTAGCTAAGTAAATGTCCAGAAGCTAATGGACAAAACTTAGCTTCCACAATGGCACAAAGGATAAAACTACACAATAGACTTTCACAAGATAAGATGAATAGAACTCCACCACACTCAATTCTCTCAATAAATGTCACAATGGGCTGAATTCACAACTGAAGAGGTAGGGTTGGCTGATTGGATAAAAAAGCACAAGCCATTCATATCCCATCTCCAGGAGACACAAGTAGTCTTGAAGGACAAATCAAGTCTCAAGGTTAAGGAATGGAAAATAGTATTTCAAGCAGATGGAAATCAGAAGAAAGGAGGGGTTGCAATCCTATTTTCAGATACAAGCAGATTTAGAGCAACTAAAGTTAAGAAAGAGAAAGATGGACACTATATATTCGTCAAAGGAACAATATAGCAAGAACACATTTCAATTTTAAATACCTGTGCACTCACCTTAAATGCTCCCAAATTTATGAAACAGACCTTGATGGATCTAAGCATTGTGATATCCCATAACACTATAACAGTTGGGGAATTTCACACCCCTCTGACAGTACTGGACAGATCCTCTAAACAGAAACTGAACAAAGATACAAAGGACTTAAATATGGCCAGGCACGGTAGCTCACATCTGTAATCCTAGCACTCTGGGAGGCTGAGGTGGGTGGATTGCCTGAGCTCACAAGTTCAAGACCAGACTGAGCCAGAGCGAGATCTTAGAAAGAAGAAAAAAAGAAAAAAAAATAGCTGGTAGTTGTGGTGGGCACCTGTAGTCTCAGCTCCTTGGGACTTAAGCCCAGGCGTTTGAGGTTGCTGTGAGCTGTGACACCATGGCACTATTCCAAGGATGTCAAAGTGAGAATCTGTCTCAAAAAAGAAAAAAAGCAAAGGACTTAAATGTGACCCTAGAACAAATAGGATTAATAGACAGATTCAGAACACATGATCCCAAAGCTAAAGAATATTCATTTTTCTCATAAGCCCATGATACGTGGTCCAAAATAGACCACCACCTAGGATACAAATCAAACCTCAATAAAATTAAAAGAATAGAAATTATACCTTGTATCTTCTCGGACCACAAGGCAATAAAGGTAGAACTCAACTCCAACAAAAACTTGGTAATTAAACAATCTTATGCTGAATGATAGTTGGTTTTAGGAAGAGATAAAAGGGGAAATTGTTAAATTCCTCAAACATAACAACAATGAGGACAGAAGTTACCAAAACCTGTGGGATCCAGCAAAAGCAGTCTTAAGAGGGAAATTTATCACATTAGATGTCTACATTTGAAAAACAAAAGAGCATATCAACAAACTCATGAACTATTTAATGGAATTGGAAAAAGAAGAACAATCTAATCCCAAACCCAGGAGAAGAAAAGAAATAACAAAATTAAATCAGAAATTAATGAAATTGAAAACGAAAAAATGATTAAGAAAACTAACGAAACAAAAAGTTGGTTTTTCGAAAAAATAAATAAACTCCATAAACCTTTGGCCAGATTAACTAGAAACAAACAAGTAAAATCTCTAATACCTCAATCAGAAATGATAAAGGGGAAATAACAACAGATGCCACAGAGATACAAGAGATCATCTCTGAGTACTACAAGAAACTCTATGCCCAGAAATTTGACAATGTGAAGGAAATTGATCAATACCTGGAATCACACCTTCTCCCTAGACTTAATCAAGAAGAAATAGATCTCTTCAGAAGAAATAGATCTCTCAGCAATTTCAAGAGCTGAGATTGAAGAAATAGTAAAAAAATCTCCCAACAAAATAATTCCCTGGTCCAGATGGCTTCACATCAGAATTCTATCAAACCTTCAAAGAAGAGCTTATACCCATACTGCAGAAGCTATTCCAATACATTGAGAAGGAAGGAATCTTCTGCGACACATTCTACAAAGCAAACAGCACCCTGACACCAAATCCAGGAAAAGACCCAACTAAAAAGACTTTCAGACTAATTTCACTAATGAATGTAAATGCAAAAATTCTCAATAAAATCCTAGCCTATAGATTAGCTACAATCTTGTAGCTACAGATTAAAAAAAATCATTCATCACAATCAAGTAGGTTTTATCCCAGGAATGTGAGGCTGGTTTAACATACCTAAGTCCATAAATGTAATTCACCATATCAACAGAAGCAAAAACAAAGACCATTTAATCCTCCCAATAGATGCAGAAAAAGCATTCAATAAAATTCAGCATCCTTTTCTAATTAGAACACTTAAGATTTTAGAGTTAGGTGGCACATTTCTGAATCTGATTGAACCATCTACAACAAACCCACAGCTAATATTATACTGAATGGCGTAAAACTGTAAGCATTTCCACTTAGAATTGGAACCAGACAAGGTTGTCATCTATCGCCACTACTATTCAACATAGTGCTAGAATTTCTAGCCAATACAATCAGGCAAGAGAAGGAAATAAAGGGCATCCAAATGGGAGCAGAGGAGGTCAAACTCTTCCTCTTTCCTGAGATATGATCTTATACTTAGAGAACCCCAAAGGCTCAACCACAAGACTCCTAGAAGTCATTAGAAAATACAGTAATGTCTCAGGATATAAAATCAATGTCCACAAGTCAGTAGCCTTTGTATACGCCAATACCAACCAAGATGAGAGACTAATTAAGGACACAACTCCCTTCACCATAGCTTTAAAGAAAAGGAAATACCTAGGAATATACCTAACAAAGGAGATGAAGGACCTCTATAAAGAAAATTATGAAACCCTAAGATAAGAAATAGCAGAGGATATTAACAAATGGAAGAACATAACATGCTCATGGCTGGGAAGAATCAACATTGTTAAAATGTCTATACTTCCCAAAGCAATCTACAGATTCGTGCAATCCCCATTAAAATATCATCATCTTACTTTCAAGAATTGGAAAAATAATTTTGTTTTGTATGGAACCAGAACAAACCCTGTATAGCAAGGCAATTCTTAGTAATAAAAACAAAGCAGGAGATATCACCCTACCAGACTTTTGGCTATACTACAAGGTCATAGTGATCAAAACAGCATGGTTTTGGCACAAAAATAGAGACATTGACATTTGGAACCTAATGGAAAACCATGAGATGAAACTTACCTCTTATAGCCACCTAGTGTTTGATCAACCAAATAAGAACATATACAGGGAAAGAATCCCTATTCAAAAAATGGTGCTGGGAGAATTAGATAACCACATGTAAAAGACTGAAACTGGACCCACACTTCTCACCACGTCCAAAAATAGATTCAAGATGGAGGAAAGATTTAAACCTAAGACATGAAACAATAAAAATCAGCAAAGAAAGTGTGGGGATAACACTTGAAGATATCAGCCTGGGGAAAGATTTTTATGAAGAAGACTTCTGTGGCAATTGCAACAACAACAAAAATAAATAAATGGGACTTAATTAACCTGAAAAGCTTCTTTACAGCTAAGGAAACAACAACCCAAGCAGACAGACAACCTTCAGAATGGGAAAAGATATTTGCATATTACAAACATGCAAGAAAAAAAAAAAACTTTGACAACTGGAATCTATAGAGTACTCAAATTAATCAACAAAGAAATCCCAACAATGAATAGAACCTTCTCTAAAGGGACAGGTTGAATGGCTAACAAACATATGGAAAAATGCTCATCCTACCTAATCTTAACTACCCTGAGATATCACCTAATCCCAGGGAGTGGCCCACATCACAAAATCTCAAAGCTGCAGATGCTGTTGTGAATGTAGAGAGAAGGGAACACTTTTACACTGCTGGTGGGACTGTAAACTAATACAACATCTTTGGAAGGAAGTATGGAGAATCCTCAAAGAACTCAAATTAGACCTCCCATTTGATCTTGCAATCCCATTACTAGACTTTACACAGAAGGAAAAAATCCTTTTATCATAAGGACATTTGCACTAGACTATCGCCACTCAATTTATAATCACCAAAATGTGGAAACAGCCTAAATGCCTACCAACCCAGGAATGGATTAACAAACTGTGGTATTCCATGGAATACTATTCAGCCACTAAAAAAGATGGGGACTTTACATCTTTTGTATTAACCTTGATGGAGGCGGAACACATTCTTCTTAGGAAAGCATTGCAAGAATGGAGAAGCAAGAATCCAATGTACTTTATTCTAATATGAAAGCAGTAGATGAGCTAGTACAAGGGGGCGTAAGGGAATGGAGAAACGAGGAGAGGGGAGGAGGGAGGAGGATGGGGAAAAACAGGAAAAGAAAAACAAAAAAAATGTTTTTATCTTAATATTTCTTCTTTTCCACTTGGTGCCTATAGCTTAGCGGCTAGGGCGCCAGCCACATCCACCAAAGCTGGCAGGTTGGAACTCGGCCTAGGTCTTCCAAACAACAATGACAACTACCACAAAAAAATAGCCAGGTGTTGTGGTGGGTGCCTGTAGTCCCAGCTACTTGAGGTGGCTAAGGCTAGAGAACCACTTAAACCCAAGAGTTAGAGGTTGCTGTGAGCTGGGACGCCACGGCACTCTACCAAGGGGTGACATAGTGAGACTCCATTTCAAAAAAAATTTTTTCTTCTTTTTATACCCTAACCTTTTATACTAATGTTAGTTACTCTTCATTATATGTACATGTGTCTACTGGCACCCCTACATTATTACTGCCAGTACATACTGCCACCAATATGTTATTTGCATAACACCAGTACATTATTTTCAAAACTTCAAATTAACATAAACTGATGAAATAGTTAAGCTCTTTTTCTGTCTCTGGGGGAAAGTTCTGCTTCAAAAGACTATACCAGAACAACAGAACAATTATGATCGGGAATCAAGCATTATAATGCATTTATTAACTATTATTGGATTTGTGGGGGCCTGTGGGAATTTTTCAAGAGCATAATTACACTAAACTACCTTGAGACCACGTGGCTTTATTGGAATGTATGTATATATAAACATTTATAATTATGACTCTCATTTCTATTCTTTTCTAATATTAATATGGCATATAATCATGTAATTATTAGATCTGAAGAAAATTCAAAAGTTCCAGTTTCTTCATTCAGAAATGCTAATACATTTTTAGAACAAACTAGGTAACCTTTCCTAAAATTATATTTTATCTATGTGAACTGATTCACAATCAAAATTCACCTTTGTCCAAAATAAGACTTGTTTATGTCTAAGCTCCGTTCACAACCTAGTAACCTGTTATAAGTCAAAATATCTTCTGGGGAAGGAAGGTATTCATCTAAAATGTAATATTCATGTATATGTTCCTAGATACCTGTGCCACATCAGAGCACAGGCTTTGGAGTCAGACTAACTAACTTTTTTAATACTAGTTATATGAAATACTTCAAAATCGTATGGCCTCAGGTAAATTGCTTAATGTCACAAAGCCTCAGTTTTATCATCTTAAAGCACAAATATTTTTTTCATGTTTAAGTTTTCATCTTGGCTTTATCCCTGTCCTCTTCTTCAGTGAATCCTTTTGTGGACTCTTTGCCTTAGTCTTTTCATTTGTAAAATGCAAATAATATAATTTCCTGCACTCACACCTTGAAGATATGGATTTAGTTCCAGGCCACCAAAAGAAAGTAAATATTGCAATAAAATGAGTCACATAAATTTTTTATTTCTCAGTGCATATAAAAGTTATGTTTGCATTATGCCATAAGACATCTATTAAGTATGGAATAGCATTGTCTAAGAAATAATGTACATATTATTACATTATTGAGAATGAGAGAGCAGAGAGAGGGTGGGAGAGTGAGAGTGGGGGGATTACAATGTATAGCACATCTCTTGGAGCAGGACTCAATTATATGAGGGGTTTTATCTAACAAATGTAATCAGTGTAACCTAATTCTTTGTACCCTCAATGAACCCCAAACAAAAAAAAAATAAATAAATTTTAAAAATAAATGTGGGGTGGCACCTGTGGCTCAGTGAGTAGAGCGCCAGCCCCCTATACCAAGGGTGGCAGGTTCAAATCCAGCCCCAGCCAAACTGCAACAAAAAATAACCAGGCGTTGTGGCGGGCGTCTGTGGTCCCAGCTACTTGGGAGGCTGAGGCAAGAGAATCGCCTAAGCCCAAGAGCTGGAGGTTGCTGTGAGCTGTGTTGCCACAGTACTCTACCAAAAGCGACAAAGCGACTCTGTCTCTAAAAAAAAAATAATAAATAAATAAAAGCAAAGAAGTGTGCATATCTTAATTTAAGGATGCTTTATTGCTAAAAATATATTAATACTATATATTAATATAATAGGGATCATCTATAAGACGATCATCTAAAGGACCATCTGAACCTTTAGTAAATCATAATCTTTTTGCAAGGAGAGAGTCTTGCCTTGATGTTGTTGGCTGCTGATTGCTAAAGGCTGCTAGGGCAATGTCTTAAAATAAGACAACAATAAAGTTTGCCATATCAATAGTTTCTTCCCTTCATGAAAGCTTTCCATATAGCAGGTGATACTGTTTGATAGCATTTTACTGACAGTGGAACTTCTTTCAAAATTGGAATCAATTCTTCTAAATTCTGCCATTGCTTTATCAACTACATTTATGTAATATTCTAAATCCTGTGTTGTCATCAACAATGTTCACAGCATCTTCATCAGGAGTGGATTCCATCTCAAGAAAACACTTTCTTTGCTTATCCATAAGAAGCAGTTAGTTCCTCATTTGTTAACGTTTTATGCTGGGTTGCAGTAATTCAGTCCCATCTTCAGTTTCTACTTCTGATTCTTGTTCTTTTGCTGTTTCTACCACATTTGCAGTGACTTCCTTCATTGAACTCCTTAAAATCATCCTTAGCGGATTAGACTCAACTTCTTCCAAATTTGCATAATGCTGATATTTTGATCTCTACCTGTGAATCATGAATGTTTCTATTGGCCTCTACAATGGTGAATTCTGCCCAGATCTGTTAGAGTAATCCCCAAGTCTCTGAGGGGAAAAAAAGAACCCAGAACCCAGTCTCCTTTTCTCCTTTTCCTTTTCGTATCAGTAATTTCATTGAGGAGACATGCCACAGGATATCTTACCTTCTAGGTATGTCTGGTGGCTTCCTGATTTAACTTGCTCCTTTATCCCTTATATTTCCTCTTAACTAGAAGTTAAATCTTAAGGCCTGTGAGATACAAGTTAAACATTTCTTACTAAAATATATCATAGGTTATGTATTTTTTATTATAGCTTACTTAGAGACACAGTTTCTAGATGAGTCACCATTAATAAAACTAAAGTTGACTATCCAACCACTTCATTGTAGAGTCTTATCTTTTTCTTGACTACATAATGTTGTATTTGTTGTTACTTTGCACAGTATGAATCTCCAGGTCATAGCAGACATTTACCTGATTGAAACACTTGCCTGAATCTGTAATTTCATGAGAGATTGCATAATGGTAACAAGATAAATAAATAAATTATTTCTCTTAGTTACCAATTTTCGCCAGCTCAGAATATGCAAGGTTTTGTTTTTGTTTTGGTTTGGGTTTTGGTTTTCTCCTTTTTGAATAGCATTGTAGATTGAAAGATGTTCATTGACTGTGTCTCAACTTCGGTCATAATTCTTACAACTTTTACTAGCAGGGAAGGAGCCATTATGTCTTTTTGCTATGACATTATATTTTTTAGAATATAGTTATATTTAAACATTTTGTAGAAATGTTTAAATATAACTGGCAAGTACACAATTAGAGAACAGTATAATGAACTCCCAATATACCTGTCACTCTCAGCTTTAGCAATTATTAGTATTTGTCCGATTTTATCTATCTCATGCTGCTTTCTTGACCCCCTAAATAATGATCCCATTGATATTTGAAAGTTCCCTTATTTTCAGGCATGGCAAGATTTCCTAGCCCCAGACCTTGCATTATCCCTTTCTCTAAGAAGCCCTGATTGTTTTTAGTAAGGACTGGTAGCAGGTAACAAAATCTGGGTATGGGGATTATTGAAAGCTTTTGTTTTGATTTTTCTCTACTTTCTTTTCATATGCCTCATCATAATGGTAGCCTTACTCCATAAGCAAGGTTACCCTTGTTTGAGTAATGGAGGAAGGAAACTTCTCAAATGTAAGACAAAAATCATTTTTCTATTTCTTTATTTTTTACTTTTTAAAATAAATTGATTTTTTTTCTTGCCATGTTACCCAGGCTGGAGTGTAGTGGTTCAGTCATAGCTCACTGTAATCTAGAACTCCTGGGTTCAGGGGATGCTCCTGCCTCAGCTTCCTAAGTAGGTACAACTACAGACTTATGCACACCATCATGCCTAGTTTTTTTTTTTTTTTCTTTAAAGACAGGATATCACTATAATGCTGGGGCTGTTCTTGAACTCCTGGCCTCAAACTATCCTCCAGCCTTAGCCTCCCAAGCTACTGAGATTACAGACATGAGCTACCATACTTGGACCTATTTTCTATTTTAATTGCTCAAAATGTTAGTCATAGCTGACAGATTATTCAGATATTGGGACATAAGTATTTTTAATGAAAGATTTTTAAAAACTAAACACCATTTAGTGTTATCAGTTTGCCTCTACTACAATATAAGGAAATATGACTTCTTATATTTGCGTGCACCACACTTTGGTTTTTTAGCGTTCAACACAATTTCTCATACTAACAATAAAGATAACACAATGTATTATCCACCTCTTTTTTTTTTCTGAGACAGTCTCACTTTATCACCCTCAGTAGAGTGCAGTGGCATCACAGTTCACAGCAACCTCCAGTTCTTGGGCTTAGGCGATTCTCTTGCCTCAGCCTCCTGAGTAGCTGGGACTACAGACACCCACCACAATGCCTGGCTATTTTTTTGTTGAAATTTGGCTGGGGCTGGGTTTGAACCCGCCACCCTCAGTATATGGGGCTGGCGCCCTACCCACTGAGCCACAGGCACCGCCCCTATCCACCTCTTAATATCTGTATATGATTTTCTGGGTGGCACCTGTGGCTTAATGAGTGGGGCGCCGGCCCCATATACCAAGGGTGGCAGGTTCAAACCCGGCCCTGGCCAAACTGCAACAAAAAATAGCCGGGCGTTGTGGTGGGCACCTGTGGTCCCAGCTACTTGGGAGGCTGAGGCAAGAGAATCACTGAAGCCCAGGATCTGGAGGTTGCTGTGAGCTGTGACACCACAGCACTCTGCAAAGGGTGACATAGTAAGACTCTGTCTCTTAAAAAAAAAAAAAATCTGTATATGATTTTCAAGATCAATCAAACCCAAATCTTTGCCTTCCTGATGCCCCACTGAAATAAAATATATAAGAAAGAGAAATGAGGGCAGCACCTGTGGCTCAGTGGGTAGGGTGCCGGTCCCATATACCAAGGGTGGCGGGTTCAAACCCAGCCCTGGCCAAACTGCAACAAAAAAATAGCCAGATATTGTGTCGGGCACCTGTAGTCCCAGCTACTCAGGAGGCTAAGGCAAGAGAATCTCCTAAGCCCAGGATTGGAGATTGCTGTGAGCTGTGTGCTGCCCTGGCACTGTACTGAGGGCGATAAAGGAAGACACAGTATCTACAAAAATAAACGACCCTGGGAATGGGGAACGGGTGGGGTGGGGCGGGGGGAGTATGGTTGGAGGGAGGGCAATTGGTGGGATCACACCTATGGTGCATCTTAGCAGGGTACTGGGGAAACTTATTAAATGTAGAGTATCAATGTCTTT
>CAUYON010133746.1:0-52131 GCA_963573935.1 Arctocebus calabarensis
ATACAAATGTCTTCATACAATAACTAAGAAAATGCCATGAAGGGTATGTTAAACAGTTTGATGAAAACATTTCAGATTGTATATGAAACCAGCACATTATACCCCTTGATTGCACTAATGTATGCAGCTATGATTTAATAAAAACAAACAAACAAAAAAACCCAGACCTTTGAAAAAGAATAAACTACAGTTACAAGTTCACATTTGTAAACTTACTGTTTGGGAGAGTCCGTCTGTCCTTTGGTGTGGATATGTGAGGACATGGGTACCTGTGGGGGTTCGTCCTAGTGAGATTTCCACTGAATTCCTCATTTCCCCCTGTTCTTTGTGAGTGCTGGTAGCCTGCGGGGCCTCCCAGTTCCTCATAAACACAGGACACTGTGGATTGTGCTAAGCTAATACGGAGGAGCTGGGTTTGCTTTTGTTTGCCTTTCCTTCCCCTGGGCAGAGGAGCCTATAGGAGGGTCACACGGTGGTGCAGCAGACAGAAATGACCAGCACATGCTGGACAGGAAGTGCACGTGCCCTGCTGACCCTCGGATCCTGGAGAGTGACCTGAATCACATCTGAGAACCACTTTCCTTTTTCCTAAGCACAGACCTTGCTTTCTGTTTCGCTTCGGCCTGGCTCTTTCTGAAAGTAAACTCAGGCGTCAGGGAACTCTCCCATGCCGGGCAACTTGCAAAGCCTTCAGGGGCACTTGACTGACCGTTCTCTTCCTGGAGTGCTGCCTGTCGGTCACAGCTCAGCTGTTTTCTAGTTTATTCTGTCCCGTGATGGATACTAAACATTGGCCCGGTTTCTCATTTTCCGAAGCTGCTGCTTCTGCCAGGCTTTAAGGGATTAGTGGAGTACAGGTGGGTTTCTTCCCCCTCCTGCCTCTGTCACCTGGACATTGCCATGGCGATAATCCTCCCTGAAACAAAAATAAAGGGCAGAACCGGTTGAACAGAAAGTGTGGCCGAAAACTTTCAGTAAGACTGAGGGGCGAGGGACTCTGGAGCCGCATGGGGTTCTTAGAGGTGCAGAGGAGCAGGGAGGTAGAAAAGCGAGTGGCCGAGGGGTGGGGGACAGCACCGATTAATAGTCCCCGGAACTGTGGTTTAGGGAAGAGCTGCAGTCGGGTCCCTTCAGGGATTAGGTGGGCACGGATTTCTTTCGGAGCCAGCGAGCCGGTCTGATCTCTGCCCCTGTGGGAAGAGGGGAGCAGTAGATTCATAATCCGTCCGTGGGGATTAGCTGGTTTGTGATTCACAAGGAGGGGAGGGAGGCCGAGGATTATAATCCCCGCTGCAAAATCTTGTGAGCTGTGTGGTGGTTGAGGATTTTGGCGTCTTGCAAAGCCCCGAGGTTTAGGAAGGTAGATTTGACTACGTCAGCTCTGAGAACTGGTTTTGGAGTTCAGGGAGGAAGAGCCCACAGTTGCTGGGGGAAGAGGGGTGATACTGTTCTCTGCTAACACAAAAATTCGTATCAGCCTGGCAGCGGGACTGGCCTTTGGTGGATGCAGGTGGGCTATCAGGAGTAGCTCCCCCACCCTCGTCTTGTCCCCCCCTCTTAGTCCTCTGTGACATGTTCAGAAGAGACTGGCAGATTCCAAGGGCAAATGCTGTTGGTTTGAAGCGTTGTCCCAATGGTGGCACAGAACGATGACCCGGGACCCGGTGCCAACAGGAATTTCAGCTCCCTGCTTCTGTGGAGATTTAGCAAAAAAAGAGAGAAAGAAAATAGATTGAGATCTGTGTGGGTGGTTTCCGGCCGGGCCACCCACTGACCTCAGACTTCTCTGACCCTAAAGTGCGGCACACGGACGTTTTGGGTGACGTGTACTGATGGATACCTCTTACGTCTTTACTCAGCAGATATTCACAGAGCGCCTACCCAGGGCGGGGCGCTAGTGATGAACAAAACAGAAAAACATCTTTGCCCTCCATCGTCAGAGGGGAACGCAGACTCCAACCAGACCGGCAAAGAGTTACAGAAGTGATGGATGCTGGGACAAAAATAGAGAGGACAGGGGACTAGGCAGCCACGGAGGGGGCTGCCCAGAGTGGCCAGGAGAAGTTTTCTCAGGAGGTAACATCCGAACAGAAACCAGGAAGATACCTGGGGAAAGAGTGTTCTGGGCCAGTGGTCAGCAGACTATGCCCCTGGCCATTTGTTTTGGTAAATAGAGAGTTTCACTGGCACTCGGCCACACCCCCGCATTTCTGTGTTGTCTGTGGCCTCTTGTCACACTGGGAGCACAGCTAGGTGATTGTGACTGAGGCCCCCTGGACCAAGAAGGGAGCCTCGCGAGCATCTGGCCCTTGACAGAGAACATCTGCCCTCTCGTCATCCGGGCAGGAGCAGAGTATACGGGCAACTCTGTGTATCCCTTCTTGTAGTGACGGACACCTACATTGTCCCAAACTCGTCGGTGCCACAGGCAACAGCTCTTCAATAAATGTCCTTCCTGGGTCACTGGGTCTACCTGTGCGGGATTCCAGGAGTGCAGTTACCTTGTAGATCGGGATGAGAATGCAGGAAACTGCTGATAGGCGATTTTCATCAGATTATAAAACCTGCCCCATCTCATCCACCATACACCGCTCTCGGACAAATACGGCCTGCCTTGGCTTGGCTTAGGGCCTGTAACACCCTTAGCTCATTCATTCTCAGGGGTTTGTCTTAATCATTGAAAGGACCATGTTCACGCAAGCACTTGGAAAACCGTGAGGCCTGGTAAATGTCAGGGGCGGGGAGTGTTGTCATTTGTCCATAGGATAATTTTTAGAACTTTTGTTTATTTTTCATCTTCTCTCAATGTAGCCCAGAAGTTTCCAAAGAGCAAGATCCATGTCTTATTCCTCCTCCTATTCCCAGGGGCTGGCAAAGTGCTAACATGCGATGGGATGTCACAGGTTCTTTGTGAACAAATAAAATGCCATCTCCTATTAAGCTCTTCTAAACAAAGCAGAAACTTGTATTTAAAAAACAGAAAGTTCATCTGTCTCCTAAAGCTGAATAGACATGAGTTTGGGTATTATTGTTTGTGAATTTTTTTTCTTTTGTGTGTTTTTGGAGGGATGTGTCAGCCTTGATAGATAGTTGAGAACCTCCCAGAAGTGGTTGGTGACATAGAACTGGGGTGTCCCTGTCGGGGCTGCAGAGAATGTGAATAAGAAAGAACACAGGACTCTGGCGGCACCTGTGGCTCAGCAAGTAGGGAGCCAGCCCCATATACCCAGGATGGCAGGTTCGAACCCGGCCCCGGCCAAACTGCAAAACAAAAAAATAGCCAGGCGTTGTGGCAGATGCCTGTAGTCCCAGCTACTTGGGAGGCTGAGGCCAGAGAATCTTCAAAGCCCAGGAGTTGGAGGTTGCTGTAAGCTGTGTGACGCCGTGGCACTCTACCGAGGGAAATAAAGTAAGACTCCGTCTCTACAAAAAAAAAAAAAAAAAAAAAGAACATAGGATTCTGTGTTTGTAACTCACAGTCTTGTGTCTTTCTCACCATCCTGGACCCAGCTTAAAGTCCCAGTTCTTCTACCAAGCAGCCCTGGCCCATGAGAAGTTTCTCTTGACTCCCCGGCAGTTAGTAACCACGCTGTTCATTCTGCGGTGAGTCATGTACCGCCCTGTCATCTCTCTAAGCGGGCATGAGAATGCAAGGTTCTCAGAGTGAGACAGTACCTCCCATGCCTGGCTGGTGCCTGGAGGGCTCTCTCTGGGACTTTATGTGGCAGGTTCAGGGAATATTGATTAATTGATTGACAGGCTAGCCTGTTGATGGGATAGCAGTGGTAAGTCACCTTGTTAATATCTGTCACTAGCCTACCTGGGGTAGGTTCTCAAAACTATAGAGTGAGGGTAACCAGGCAACATTAGCTTTGCTTATAAAGAGGTAGCACATCGAGGGGGCAGCTCTGCAGGTGTCAGAAATGACAAACCCAGTTAGATAGACCCTCAGTCCACAGTCATGTCAGTTACAAGATGCATGGCCTCCAGAAAAATAAAAGCTGCCTCCCAGGGTGTCCTAGGAATGCCCAGGGCACAGTATGAAGGGTTCTGCCACCACCACCACGCCGGAAGGGAGAGCCTCGTGAGACAGGACTGGAGGGCGGCGAGGATGTCCACGAAGGCCCAGGAAACCCCTTTTGTGAGCTGAAACTTTGCTTTACGTGCCTGATTGCCAGTTCCTAAGACAGAGAAGTATTTTGAGCAGCACTGACACCCAATCTTCAAAATCAGACTTTTATTTTTCCTGGCGTCTATTTAATTGACAGTCTTAACTTTGGGTGAACCAGGAAGTTTGACCATTTAACTTCCTTGTGATATCAGGAGAAGGAGGTGAGGAATGAAAATGCCGGCTAGGAGAGGCAGATGGAGGGACAACAGCCAGGGACACCGGGAGATGGGTGTATCAGGGAACCCCCGCCACTGCAGGTGCTCACAGGTCCCACCTGGTGGGTGCTGGGGGCCCCTGCCACGACAGAGCAGGCTCTCTGGAGCCCGCTGGGTGGCTGCCAATGCAGGTTTTAATTATTCCATTGATATAGCTTTGCTGCCACTGACTTTCATACGACAAAGGCCAGCCCCCTTTACAAGCCTCTGCCTCAGAGTTTGAGTATCAGGGCAGAGACATTTTCTTTAGGCTGCTGCTGCCAGTGTCGGAGAGAATTTATCCTGGAGAATTTATCCCTGGAGCTGTAGGTCTTGTCTGTTACTGAATGACTCTGTCCTGGGACACACCAGGCCTCCTTTCTCTCTGGGGCTCAGTTTCTCTATTGCTGAGTTAGAAGGAAGGACCAGATTTGGAAGGCCCTTCTGGGACTTGAAAACATTCCTTTAGGGGTCCTGCCATCCATTCCCAGGGACCATCTATTCCCTTTCCATCCAGAATCCTTTCTCTGGCCTCTGGGCAGTTGCTCCAGCCATGACAAGCAGGTGTCCACCTAGTTCTCAAGATCTGATAAACAGGGCCTGACTCCAGGGGAAGGGCCTGGAATGAACTCTGTTTCCAAACACGCCTGTTTGTGGCTTCCAGAAATGGTTAAAACCCTTGTCATCAGTCAGCACAGATTGGACCCCTGCCATAAAGAGCACCCTTTGGAATGATGGTATTTGGACAGGAGGGGCCCAGAATACACACCCGCCCTCAGGACCTTAAGGTTCTGGGGCTGGAGCAGATGCAGGCAGGAAGGACTGCTTTTGCGTTACAGGTTTCCCTACATTGGGGCCGGTTAATCCAACTTTACTGTTTAAATCTACAGCAATATCCTCATTATCTGGTACCCATCATGGGGATTGGTAGATTCTGGATAAATATTGTTTCTGGTTACTTGAGAATTACTACTTAAAATAGACCTGTCCAGTTTTATACCCTGTACTATACCATATCTAAACTCTGTATTGACTTGATATAAATATTGAAATTCACGAATTAAAAGCAAATTAAGACACAGACAGACTTCACTTACTATAACACGACTGTACTGTGTTACAAAACAGCTTTGTAAGTGCGGTGTGCAGTTTTACTGAAATGGCCGTCAATACACCTTTTGATTTCATTGCCATATTTTTTTTAACTTCAAGGAATACATGTTAACACTTCTAATTGATACAGAGAGCACATGGGAGCCGTGGGAGGGATGCACAAATTGTGGGCTTACTGAAGCCTGGTGCATGAAGCTTAAACTCTTGATTTTTTTGTAGGGAGTCTGGGTCACATGCTGGTTGCTCAAGTTTCAGACCATGGGGGTTTATTATATTTAAGGTTTTTTTGTTTTTGTTTTGTTTTTAACTGAGTTGATCTAATAGCTGCAGTTCCCACTAGAGGGGCTGGAGGTAGTGTTGCCCCCCAGCAGCACTGGGCAGTGTCTGGAGACATTTTTGGGTATCACAATTGGATCTGTGGAGAAACTCTACTGGCATTTTGTGAGTCGAGGAGGCGAAGGATGACACTTCACATCCTATGAGGCACAGGGCAGCACCCATCACAAAGAATGATCCAGCCCCAATGCGAGCGGAGCCAAGGTGAGAAACCGTGATTTGAAGAAACACAAATTTGAAGTGAAATGCAGTGAACCAGTATCACTTCTCTTACATTCAAAGTAAATATACAAACACTGAGCACGATGAAATCAAAACAATGTTTATAAACTCTAGGTAGGAGCTGTTGTCTGCAGAGTCTTTGGGCTTGAGATTGTCTTTCTCTTTTTAAGGGAGGGAAATTAGGGAGAGATGTTTCAGACGTGGAAGCCCCAAGCTGAGCCTTTGTCCTTAAGAGGAATCTGTAGGATTAAAATCAGATGGCAGAGGGATTGCTGCTTTCTCCCTCTGTGATTCGGTGCTCTTTTGCGCTGTGTTTATCACTCCCTAAGACCACATGGTCACTTTCCCCCGTGTCCCACCCCACACCCCCTTGGCATCTCCCAGTCCTGCACTTAGGGAAGCCCTGTCTTCTAGGGTCAGCTCCTAAGAGGCGCTGCCGACACCGATCTCCCCCTGCCCCTTTAGTTCTGTGACTACCTGGAGATAATTATTAGACGGAGATGGGAATCTTCCTTCTCTTTTTTCACAGGTAGTTATAATAATAATAGCTCCCTTTAGGTATGGGCTTTCTTCATCTTCAAAGTGCTTTATAAACATGAGCTAATCTTCCTGCTCCCCAGTGAGGTCAGAAGTCCTGTGTTTTACTGGACGGTGCCACCAAGGAAAAAGAGAAACGGGTGAGTCACCGGCAGTCCTAGCCGGGAGGTAGGTGAGGTCGGGATTTGGGTTTACGGTTGCTGGACTCCTGGACATGTCCTTCACCGGGCCACACCTTTTCTTCTGGCCAGCCTTGTCTTGGCATTTGTGCCAAACCTCAAATTCAGGCGGGTCTGGAGAGAGTGAGGTGACATTTCTTTTCCCTACTCTGTGCAGGCCACTCTTGCAGAAGCTCCTAATGCTTTTTTTTCTTTCTTTCTTTTCTTTTTTTTTTTTTTCTTTCTGATTTCCCCTATGGCAGGTAAACCCCTCAAACCAGGGAGTTACTTTAAGAAAATATTTTCCTTGTGTCCCCTGTCTCCCAGGATGGCGGCGGGAGCAGAGCTGAAGCAATGTTGCTTTTCACAGCTTCTGTTTGAAGCTGTCTGTGGTTGGCAGGGCCAGAGCCGTAAGGACCAAGGGTGTCTGGCCGAGAGCCATGACCGCTTCGACAGGGACCACCAGGGCGCACGCAGCCTCTGGGTGCCTGTGGCCACTGGGTGTTTCCTTTGCACTCATCACAGACACTTCTGAACTTGGCCAGGCCAGGAGCAGAGGGGAGGTGCTGGAGGGCCTGGGCCATGTGGTGGGCCTGGGAGGCAGAAGCTGCTCGGGAACAGCAGCCACTTCGTGCTATTTCCCGAGAGTTAAGGAAGTAGTAATAATATAAAGGAAAATCTTCAGGACATTTAAACCTACTCGTGGGCCACCATGCGTCTCTGGATCCCTTCACTCCGAGGGGAGCCGATCCCACTGGAGGTGTGTGGGCTCCCGCTATCTACCGCGGAATAAATCAAGGCAGAAAATGCTCTTAGACGCAGAGCTTGAGGAACAGGAGTGAGTGTAATTTGTGTTTATGTTGGTGATGCCACCCGGTGTGAGTTTGGCCAGTTCTGTGTGGCACTGGGACTCTTGTGTACCTGGCTTCAGGCATAGGACCTTACAGAGTGATTTAAATCTTAGACTTGGAAGAGCAGACATTCTCAGCTCATGGTTGTGTATTTATGAAGTTGGACAATTAAGTTTGTGAACTCATCCTAAAAAAAATGCTGAATATCACTAGGGTCACCTTCGAAGCACCCCCCCTCTCCCCCAGGAAGCTAGGAACTGACGCCAGCACCTAGTTCACCCTTCAAAGCAGCTTTGGAACTCTTTTCCTACAAAGTAATTTTTCTAGAATGAGTTTATGAACTTAATGGTCCAACCATATATATATCTTTTTTTTTTTTCTTTTTTTGAGACAGAGTCTCACTTTGTCATCCTCAGTAGAGTACTGTGGTGTCATAGCTCACAGTAACCTCAACCTCTTGGGCTCAAGTAATCCTCTTCCCTCAGCCTACCGCGTAGCTGGGACTATACGCACCTGCCATAATACTCGGCTATTTTTAGAGACCAGGTCTTGCTCTTTCTTAGGCTGATCTCGAACTCCCGACCTCAAGCACTGATTACAGGTGTGTGCCCAGCCTCAACTTTATATATTTAAAGGCTTTACCTTTGTGTCTCAGCTTGGGCTGCTGTGAGAAGATTACCGTAGCTGGGATGGGTTAAACACCAGACGTGTATTTCTCACCTGGTTAAGTTCTTGGGGAAGGTTCTATTCTTGATTCACAGATAACAACCTTCTTGCCTCACAAGGTACAAGGTGAGGGAGGCAGAGAGAGAA
The DNA here is from genome assembly GCA_963573935.1 of Arctocebus calabarensis. Lineage (NCBI taxonomy): Eukaryota > Metazoa > Chordata > Mammalia > Primates > Lorisidae > Arctocebus > Arctocebus calabarensis. The sequence goes on from CAUYON010133746.1 coordinate 8,396, forward strand.
AAGAAGCAAGCCCTCTTGTGGCTCTTCCTACAAGGGCACTTATCCTGTGCAGGGGCCCCACCTTTATGACCTAATCACCTCCCAAAGGCCCTCATCCCCAAATACTGCCACATTGTATTAAGGGATTAGGGTTTCAACATATGAATTTGAGGGTGGGGCACAAACATTCCATCCAGAGCATCTTTCTGTGGGATCTCGTCCAATCACAAGGTTCAACAGTGGGGTTGTGAAGCTCTGGGCATGTGTGGGGAAGGATGCAGAGTAGGTAACCAGCTGCTAAGACCCAAGAGCAGCAGCAGAGTCAAAGCTGGGTTTCTCCTGCCTTGGTTGCTGAGTATGACGACCTTCAGCTTGCAGGACGTACAGAGGGACCGTGTGAACAGAGCCTGATGGCTGGAGGCTGGCAGGAGGGACATGGAGACATTGAGAACCTGGGTTTCTGTTGTCTCTGGGCCACCACCTGGCCACAGCTACAGGCAGTTCATTTGTCCCACAAAGGTCAAATCCGGTTGCTGGAACAATCAGCAGCAGCCTATATGTTATCTCACCCTTTGTTCCTAAAGGATCTGGTTCCCCAGAAAACAGAAGCGTGGCCCCGTTGTGTCAAGGTATCCTCCTAACATTTCAACCGTCTCTTCAGCCTTCCTGGTTACCATGGTTTTTAACTAAGTGCAGGTAAATGATATGCAGATAGGACGGGGTGGAGACAGAGGAGAGGGCCGGACTGGAATGGGCACACTGCCCTCATGCCACTTCCTGTGCATACTTTCCCTGTCCCTCTTAACCCCTTCCCTCCCAAGGTCACAAATACAGCCGAGAGGACTCAGAAGCACAGCCTCTCCGGCGGGTTTGTTCCTCATCCTTACCTTGATACGTTTCAGTCCAGTTTTTGACATTGAAGTCCATACACCTGCCTCCCCATGCCTCCCAAGTGGTTCTTGCTCATGCCCTGGATTGGGATTCTGTCTCCAGCAGGACCCAGAGAATTGTTGGTGCAATTGAGAAGAAGGTCACAAATCATTGCTCCCTCTCTCCTCTCTGGCTCTTTCTCTTGAAAACCTGTATGAGGACCTTTTTTAGCTTAAAACTTAGTATTTTCCTTCCTTCTACCTAGAGGCAGGGAATTCGCTGAATCCTCCTATCTTATTCTAACCTTGGAAACCTGACTTCAGTTTCTTCATTACCCTATGGTTTGGTTCTCCCTCCAAACCGCATGGGGTCTGGCCGCCTTTTCTAGTCCTTGGTCCCTGTGATTGCTCAGCACCTGAGTATTCAGTGCCGACCACCCACCGGCACCCAGAGATCCCACCTCCTGTGCTATAAGCACCAAGAGCTCTTGATTTCTGCTCTAAAGTCCAATCCCCTACAGGTTTTGACCACAGCCCTCACGGAAACTGCTCCCAAACTTGCCTCTTAGCCCTTGAGATTTCTCCCAATGTCAGCTCTGTATGGCCGTCCGTACGTCCACCTCAAGTTTGCGACTCATGAAGTCCAATATCCCCTTGTCCTCTTGTCCCCAAGACAGCACATTTCTCATTTGGGTAAAATAATGTGTCTGGAGGTCAACATTAAATTTTACTTTTATTTCTTCACCCTTTGGTGCTCCCTTGGCTGATTACCATTATTTAAATGCCTGCCCGTTATCAGTTTTTTTCTTTTTTAGACTGAGTGTTACTCTGTCCCTCTGCTTGAGTGCTGTGGCGTCACAGCTCACAGCAACCTCAAACTCCTGTGCTGAAGCAATCCTCTTGTCTAGACTCCCAGGGAGCTGGGACTACAGGCATCCACAAGGCCTGGCTAATTTTTCTATTTTTAGTAAATTAACATTGCTCAGGCTGGTCTCAAACTCCTGAGCTCAAGGGATCCTCCCACCTCAGCCTCCCAGAGTGCTAGGATTACAGGTGTGAGCCACTGTTCCCAGCCCATGCTGACTTTTTGAAAGGGGTGGTCTGTGCTGTCTTGCTTTTATCCATGCACATACGTTTTTTAACTGTTAGTTTGAAAATAACTTCACACAGTATAAAAGCAACGCAAAGAATACTCACAACCCCTGACCCAGATTCACCTCTTAACATCTTACTCCATTAGTTTCATCATTTTCTCTATTTCTCCCTGTAATTTTTTTTCCTAAGCTGTTTGAGAGTTAGTTCATATGTCATGGACCTTTACCTCTAAACACATCAATGTATATCTTCTGAGAAGAGGGACATCCCATTTCAGTTATTGCCTGCATAAAGTTGCATCGGTTTGATTCTATAATTTTCATACGTGTGTCAGTTTCATCCTTGACGACACTATTTCCCTCCAGTAAAGATCCGGTCTGGAGTCAGCTATTGCACTGAGTTGTCCGTATCTCTTTCACCTCTTTTAATCTGGGGAACTTCCATAGCCTTTCACTGCTTTTTATGACATTGGCATTTTTGAAGAATGCTGACCCCCTTCCTCCATTTTTTTTTTAAATTGGAAATTCCTCGTTTTGTGTTTGAAGATTCCCTGTGATTAGATTGAGGTGTTCTTGGCTGGAATACTGCATAGGAGGTGTGCTGTCTTTCTCAGGTTGTCACATCTGGAGGACTGTCTCCAGTGGGTGATGTTAATTTTGATAACCTGCGTAAAGTATTGTCTGATTTCTCCACTGTGCAATTAGTGTGGTTTTTTTTTTTTTCTCCCTTGCAAGTGATAAGCAATCTGTGAGAGATGCATTAAGGTCATGCAAAGATCCTCACCAACACTTCCTCTCAGATTAGGCACCCAGGGATGATGCCTGCTCAATCCAGTTTTCACCGTGGCTGCTGGAAATGATTGTCCAACTCCCATGAGCCCTCAACACTTACTGTCTGGCCCTCAGCCTTCTCCCATTAGCTGCAGACCTTCCCTCTTCACTATTTCTTTATACATACGTCTGTTCATTATCTGTGTAGGCTCACAAGTTGCTAGTTATTCAATGGTTTACATATTTTGTGTTCAATTTGTCCCCGATTTGGCCAGGTGAAGCCCCACCAAACTGATTTCTGTGCCTTTACACCAGGATACATTTACTCTATTGCAAGCCCCTAGAAAGATGATAAGCCTCTTGAGAACACATTGATATTATGAGTCACATATGACAGCAATCCGGGGTGTGTGTGTGTGTGTGTGTGTTAGGAAGAGATGTGTTTCCCGGATACTGTCTTGGGTCCCTTCATGCTGCTGTTGGGTAACATCTGGAAGGCAAGGATTTAAAGCAAATCCACCCACATGGCTTTACGATTAGGAGCTTTGAAATGTCACAGCACTGAAAGTTCTACAGGTTTGCACAAGGAAATCTGAAAGTGTCAACCAGTCATTGTTAAATTCTCCCTTGTCTGGAAGCCTCTCTTTACCAAGCCATACTGCAGATTAATATCCAGCTTTGGCATTCACATGAAAGAAATCAAATATGAATCCCCAGTTGGAGAAGAGTTTTTACAGGGCTCAGGCCCCATGAATGATGGGGTGCGTCACAGTGCTTGGGAGAGCGCACACCTGACTCAGGCCGCCGCTTCTCACCGTTAGCTATTTGTTGCTGTGTGGGAATACAGGTGTGGGGCTTCCAGACGTTCTCATTTTGTAGTATCACCCAGAAATCCAGATTTTTATCTACAAGGCTTAAAATCTTCCAATCTTGACATCTCATCCCCTAATTCCAAACATATTAAAGCACGCTTCCGGTCTATACAGGGAGCCAGCCAGCTGCAGGCCTGCTGAGCTCTTATTTTAGCCAAGCGTAGAGGCTGGGAATTAAAAGTCGACCTTTCTGGAGTCTTTCTCAGGATATAATTTGATGATTCTGTAATTTCTTATCCAGTGGTGGCGAAAAGCCTTAACATTACCCTTAAAGTTCCTTTAAAAAAAAAAGAAGAGAGATAAATAAAATCCATACATGTAAAACCCAAACTATTTCTTTTCGTGTCATGTCCTAAGCATGTCGCCACAAACCTCCTGAAAGCAACAACTGGTGGTTTGCCTGATTGAGTTTTAACGCAGATGTCGTTACATCGTATAACGAGGTCAGCCTCATCTCTGGGATGCTGAATGAAGAAGGATGGTACGGGCGACTGCCCCAGGCTGTTTCACAGGCCCAGCCTCTTGTTCTCCCCCTTGCTAAGAAGCCCCTTCCAGAGGGAGCATCTTCAGTATGTGCAATTGGTTAAGGCTGCACAAATATTTCCGCTGAATTGTTACTGACAAAACCTTTTCTTTATAAATTTTGTTTTATTACTTTGCTAGGGCAAATACGCTCCAAAAACACATGCAGTATTCTACTTCAAATACTACGCCGGGGCTCTGTCTCTTTCTTTTTTTTCTTCTAAAGAACAATCATAAAGGCCAGTGTATAACACAGTACTTTTTTTTTCAGATGTGCTGTTATTTTCTGTCTTTTCACTATGAAGACTTGAAAGGCCCTCAAGAGCTGCAAGTCTTTTGACCTATAAATTCAAATAAAGCCTTCATGTCTGGGGTGGACCTATCTGATTACACGTGACCCTTTGCTTTCTTTTCTGAGCATTTTCTCTTCCCTTTTTCTGTATAAATGGTAGCAGGTAGGACTAACTTTCTTTCTTTCAGATCTGTGGACTTCCCTTCCATAGCCTTGGGTCCTAGCCAGAGAAGCCAGAGGCTGCACCATGACCCACCTGACCAGAGAGGGGTTGAATTGTGAATGGCCCTCTGGATAGGGGTCCAAATCTCTTTGCTCTATTACTCACCCTAAATTTTCCAGGGGACTTTGACACCTCTTTCCTGTGTCATTTACCTTGAGGAAAATGATCTCCTGGTATGTCTTGTGGCAAAGGGCAAATGAGTCTCTCTCAGCCCTGGTTTTTGCAGACTCAGCCTCACCGGGCACAAACCTGAAACTCAGTTACTCACGCCCTGTGTTTACTTTTATTTCCAGCCATATCTGGAGGCCAAGATTCATAAGTTTATTGCCAAGCCTTACAACAGTTTACTGAGTTTGTATGTTAAGGGGAGGGGGGGGGGAAATGCCATCCTGACTTGTCAAGTGTAAAATGGATGGAGAAATGGATGGTCAGACCGTAAACCCCGACCGTGTTTATGAACATCTGCGGCCTGCCTGCAGACAGGGAAGGCGTGAGCGGGCGTGTTTGTCTTGGAGGTTCAGCCCAGAGAGCTCCATGTTGGACTCTCCATATATACATAGCTAGGCGTCTTTTTAACCCACCATGGCCCAGGGGAGGGACACAAGGGCTGTTCAGGAGAAGAGGACCACAGCTCCGATAGAGGCAGAGCCCGGCTGGGCACAGGGCCGTGTTTACAATCAGGGCAGTGCGGTGGGTGGGCCAATTCTTGTGACGTATTTGAGGCTTAAAAAACGATCATAAATCTGATGTCTGTCAAACAGGGCTGGCATTTTCTTTTCCTTTCACAACCAGGTTTTGTGTGACCAAAAAAAAAAAAAAAAAAAAAAAATTTTAATATTAAAAAAAAAAAAGCCAGGAAATCGTCTGAACTCCCAGGAAGAGTGTCCACCTACCCACCTACCTTGCATCCACTGTTGGGGTGGACACCCCCCAAGAGCACAGAGAGTGTTTCGCTGGAGGCTGTGGTCTCCCCGTGGCAGGGGGATGTCTACTTTTTTGTATTTTTATAGACATTAGAGCGGGGACGGCAGCACCACGTGCCCCGAGCCCCGAAGCTCTGTGTTCAGCATCTTGGTTTGTACCAGGGAATGTGCCCAGTTTGCTTTGGGCCCGACAGGAGCCAACTAAACAGGCCAATACCTCCTTTTGGTCACTGCCCTTGGGCCATAAATAAAGCAAGAACCGAGGAGCCATTCTGTGGGGGCCCAGGCTGGGTGAAGAAGGCTGGGCTGTTTGTGGCCGCCAGCCACACACCCTGCGCCTCGGGAGAAATGTGCTGGGGATGTCCTTTTAGCAGACAGTTTGGCTCTCTGGTACCTCACGTCTGAGGTGAGTCCGCCAAAGAAAGGGCACTTTTTGTGGTCAGAGCCTGGGGCTTGGCCGAAACCCGGGGACGGAGGGAGTGTGTGCCCGCGGAAGGCGGGGCCCACCAGGAGGAGAAAAACGCCCCTGTGTGTGCGGAGCGCGGCTGCCAGGGCTCTCCGCGCAGGGAACAGTGGGCGACTGTTGGAGAGCTTGGCCTGCCCTGGCGTCCAGGTGTGCCCCAGCCGGTCAGGTGTGTCATCTTATGAAAAGAAGCGTGAGGCCCTAGCGTCCAGTCCCGGCCCCATCGCCGCCCGCCTCTGTCCAGGGCTTTCCATATCCTCGGGAAGCACCCCCTTCGGGACCACTGGGCGTCCCATGGGACTTGGGTGGGGTCCGGGCTTCCTTCCCCTCCTCACTGTACCAGATTGTTTTCCATGGTGGTCAGTGTCCCAGCCGAGCTTCGAGCATCAGATCTGAAGAGCTCGCTTGCTGCTTTTCAGGGCTTTTTTCCTGGCCCCTCGCCACACTTGACTGCTTGGGTATTTGGGCAGGATTTTTCACGGGTGTGAAACCACCAGGGCCAGAGAGGGAGGCCGGGGCTCAGCTCAGTGGGGTGGGATTTCCCTGTGGGCTGTGGGTGAAGGGCTTAGACGTGTCCCCAGCAGGGACCCCTGGAAGAATCCCAGCCACTGAGTTGCCAGTACTTTTCCATTGGTGGGTGGGACGAGGAGGAGGAGGACTTTGAGCCTCAGTGACCTGGCAGCCCAGGGATTTTCCAGGCTTGCTTTGGGGAGGTTATCCCAAGTAGGGACTGGGAGGCAGGGAGCCTTCATTTTGCTTTTTAAAATTTTAACCCCCCTTCACACTATGTTGATAAAATGTTGAGTGGCCGTGCTGGAGGCCCTCATCAACGTCTTCCCAGAAACCACTGGGCCACAAGAGGCAAAGGCATCCTGGCAGAATGAGTCATGCAGCGAAGGTGACATCCCATGATTGTCAAACTTCTCAGCTCGGCAGGAGCTGCTAGAACAGTGGTTCTCAACCTCCTAATGTATTTTCATTGTTACAAATGGGTCACGACTCCCAGGTTGAGAACCGCTGTGCTAGAACAAGGGCTACTTTCAAGGGCTCTCTGGTTTCTTACTTTAACCTCAAGGTCATGTTTTACTCTGTAGCGTTGAGTGTTCCCCAGCCTTGTACCTTCATGGATCTTGTGTTCTCCCAGTTCCATTTTTTTTTTAAACTTTTTCAGAATTTCTGCTTTCTGCAGCCTGGCATTGGAACTGGGGTCCAGCCCGTGGCAGCTCCCTGGGTTAATTGATGCAGAAGAGTTTGTTTTATCCTTGAACTTAATATCATGTCCTCAGAGGGGGCCTGTGCAGTCCCTGTAACACTCCTCTCACCCTCATGTCATTCCACTTTGCGGAAATTTCATGATAATATAATTGAATGTTGTGTTTACTTGTTTACGACCTGTGTCTCTGCCTGAGTCACATGTGTCCCAGGCTGAGACTGGTTATGTCGGCTTTATCCCCAACAAAGCCCTAGCTCCCAGTGTGTAGGTAATTATGAAAGTTTTGAGATACACAAAAATTAAGAAACCTGGGATCTGTGTGGATGGAAACAAATGAAGCCCCCTTCACAACATTGATAAGCTGAGCAAGTTGAAACTTGCACAAGTAAATCAGAAAGGATATTGTCAACTATGTTCTTTGGAAGTGAAATAATGGATGATAGCGCAGCCCGTCTCAAAACTTTCATGGGGACCCACATAAGGTATCCAACACACTGTAGATGCCCCATCAGTATTTGAGCCTTTAGGGTGGAGTGGGGGGTGGGCTATATGGCAAATTAAACCCCAACTGCCATTGGGCAGTAGTACTTTCTGGATTCTTGTGTCTCTGTCCACTCTGGCTAATACTTGGCTACAGCTAGAGAAAGGAGGAAGATAAAAAGGCTTATCATTTAACATTGAAACCTGATTATTGGTCTCTCAAATTTACAGTGTGCTTAGAGCTGTGGGATTATGATATACTATTTTAGAAGGAGAAAAAAAACACAAGCAATATCATAAGTTCTGGTTTTTGGTGGTGATGGTTGTTACTGTGGAATTGAATAATTAATTATAGGGGCATTTTTCTTAACCAATAAGTTATGGTCTTCTGGTTTCTTGACAGGTGTCTAAAAGTGCCGGGTTCTGCTTTCGTGTTAGTATATGATAAATTCCTAGTTCTTTCTCGTGTTGACGACATAAGAGGTGTCCGCAGGTGCCTGTGGCTACTCAGCGCATGACTGTGTTAAGTTGGCACTTTCTGCAGACAGGCTCAGAGGGCTCATGTGTTTTATCACCCACCACAGCATCTATTGAAATGAGTTTGCTTTTGGACATGAATTCTCAAATGCCTAGGTGTTGGGAACTTTGGAGTTTCCTCCAAAGACAAAGCCTTCTGGTTGAAAGGTCCAGTTGGTGTGACTGTTGCGCAAGAGGCCCAGGACATTTCTAGGGGATGGACAGTGTAGATTCTGGAGGTGCTGAGGTCTGGTTGATTATACCTGTGCAGGGAGACCTGAGTTTTAGGGTTGGCTTTGGACTCACTTTATGCCAGGGTTGGGCACTCGTGTTTCATTGACTGTGGATACCCATAGAAAGACAACCAATGTCCAAACATGCAGTAAATAAGGCAGACAGGTAACAGGCTCCTAAGCCATTTAAAGATAATAATTAGCCTCCTTTTTCTCAGTTTTCTTGGCCATACTATGTTAAGTCTTGCCTGTTATTCATCAGAAATATTCTAGAATCTCAGGGTGGCAGAACTGGACTCTTTCCCATCTCTGTACACACAGGACAATAGAATGATCTCCAGCTCTCTACTCAATGGAGGGAGTTTGTGGGAGCAGGATTTCTTAAGGTGAAACTCCGAAATGTTTCCAAAATCCAAAGACAGGAGAAGCTGAGCTGGTTATGGCTCACGCCATCAGGAAGCATCCATCTCAACAGGGACAGAGCGATGGGTCTCCTGTAATGCAAACTCAGCTGAACATTCTTGGGAGCCGTGAGCTGTAGGCAGGTGAGTGGCCAGGTAGCAGGAGATGAGTGACACCAAGGGACGCTGGAAACCAGTAGTGCTAAGCTTGTGGTGATTCTGTGTTAGCGTGGAATGCTACCTTTTTCTTTGTGAAACATTTCCATTAGCTGGCATACCTAGTGTCCTTCTCGGTAATGAACTTAACCTTTCACTTGCAGAACTTGATAAAACTTTGCTTGCACGTGTCCTAATTTAATATATGATTCTGCAGCCTGTATGTGAACACTGCGGAGATGGGCTGTGTCCAGTGTCTGTGTTAGACTCAGCGCTCAGAGGCCAGGCAGGTGTTCATTCTGTATTCTTTCACACGTGTGTGCCATAGCGTGCAAATGGATACTCTGTACCAGGCTGTTTGGCAGGGGATTCTGAGACTTTGGCAGGAAGATGGGACCATTCTCTTTGCTCTTCCCTGCCATCCACCTGCCCCAGGGTTAATCATGCCCATCACCAGATTGGCGAGTATGTAGTCTGAGTCCCAACAGGTCCTGTTTGGGAAGCCCAGAATGTGGTGACAGAGGCTCCCGCCATTGTCTTATCTTTGGCTCTCGGTTCTCAGTTTAAGTAACTGTTTCTGAAAACTGAATTCCAAACAGGGCACAGACGTTAGCAGCATCTCACAGCAGGAGCCAGGCTCCTCAGAGGGACTCCCCATCATGTACTCCGGGGTGGCCCCTCGATCTAAAGAGCCAAGTTAAACAAAATTCCGATCACCCTCCTAGTCACAGCACGAGATTTTAGAAATCAGCCGAGCCTGGCAAAGAAGTCGTCATATTATGGGGCTTTAGGATTTCAGTTTAGTATTTTAAAATATCTACACATTTTTTCCAGGTCTTGATTAGTAACCTTTTTCCTGTTAGGATTTTCTGATAAACCAGGGAAACACCTAGCCACTACCCACCCATGGCTTCTGCAAGTAGAATGATCATCCTCTAGCTCCTAGCTGGCCTTTCTTCTGAAATCGCGGCTCGTCAGCCTCTCCCAACCCCCCAGCTTGGTTCTCATGTGTCTCTAGATGCCCCAGGGAGACAGGAAGGATGAGGAATGATGGTTCAGATTTGCCGATGGAGATGATAAAGCAGAGTACTCGCAGCCCAAGGCCCCGCTGTCCCTGGACTCCTGTCACTTGTCTATCTGACTAAGACCATGGCCAAGTACCTCCCTACGGCCCATTCGGACACTACTCCTGCCCAGTGTTTTTGATTTTTCTCCTGGCTAATTAATCAGTCACCTCCTGTCTGCCTGCCTGGTGATGTGTGTGCATTAGAAAGCTGTTAAGCTGGGCGCGGTGGCCTGTAATCCCAGCACTTGGGAGGCCAAGTGGATTGCCTGAGTTCACAGGTTTGAGATCAGCCTGAACCAGAGTGAGACCTCATCTCTAAAAATAGCTGGGCGTTGCAGTGGGTGCCTGTCATCCCAGCAACTCAGGTAACTGAGGCAAGGGAATCACTCCAAGAGTTGGAGGTTGCTGTCAGAGATTGTACAGCTAAAGAGGACCAGGGTTGTCATTCATATGTGGCAAAATATATGTACGCATTCGTGGATGCATCTTGCCTACAAGGTGTTTAACCCTGGGGCACCTGGGCCCTGCCATCTCTTTGGATTTCTGGCATCTGGTGTAATACTTGGCACTTAGCAGGTGCTCAGCTAGCACTTCAATGCCTTTGTGGTGAGGGTGATTTGAGATAGACATCTTTGGTGTCTTCTCTTTGGTTGTTACAAGGTTGCTTGAGGGCTCCGTGATGGTTTTTCTTTAAGAAAACCTCCTCCCTTAAGGGGTGCGTGGTTACTGTCTTCGATGTCCATTCCCAGGTGGCTGCAGTGTGGTCCTGATTGTGATGCTCTCCAGGAAGGCCTCAGGGCCCCCCCCCCCCGCCCCCTGCCAGCCAGCCGGCCACCTGCCTGCTGCAGGACTCCACGGCTAGCAGCAGGCTGGAGAAGGAGGCTGGGGTGCTCCCCGTGGCCTTTCTAAGAGAGCTTGTTTGTCTTACCTTAAATGACTTCTTAGCATGGGCAGGTTTATGTGTCCAGTGGAAAGTTGAGGATGTGCAGTTCCCAGAATAAGCAGCGGCTTTCAAACTGGGTGCCCTGGGACCCTGCTGGGCCATGGGGAGCCCTCAGAGCCCCCCTAGGGAAGCAGGACACTGAAGCAGTGGGCAAGGTCCTGTCAGCCGGAGCATGACTAGCTCTGTTCTCACTTGACCATTGTGTTTGTGTAGGAAGCGTTGTGTTTCTAGCGTTGTGTTTCTAGCGTTGAGGGAGGATTTTTAAACTAACACTAATATAGCATTTATGATACTACAGATACTATTTTAAGTGTTTTTTGACTATTTAGTTCATTTGACCCTTAAAACTGCCTTATAGGTAGGTATTATAATTATACACCTTTATGACAGATGAGGAAACTGAGGCACAGAGAAGTTAAAGCATTTTTTCTGAGACTTATAGACGGTGGAGACAGGATTCAAACTCATATAATCGGCCTGATTCTGGGTTTTGTTCCTTTAATGAAATGGCCTGGAGAACCCTGAAGTTTGGCCCCCTGACTACTGACTGCTGAGTTTGCTGAAGCCGGCGCCACTGCCTTGGGTGTTGGTTTGGGAGTTGTCCCTATCCACTAGGGGGGGTGACCTCCTGAGCACCTGTGGTAGGGGCTAGAAGGCCATGCAGGGTGGCCTGGGATGCTGGGGGCTGGCGTTGGGGGAAAGAGGCCCTGTGGCCATTCCCTGCCTCTCCAGCCCAGACACCGACCCGGGAGGCAGGAGCCACCTTCTCCCCAAGCTTCGCCGTACAGCCATTAAGTGGGGATTTGCCAATCAATAAATCAAGGCACCTGAAAAATGACCCGGGGAACCATGCTGGCGTTTTCCCCCTTCTTGATTAAAACAAACAACGTTGTGAAATGTCAATCTGTCAGTCGTTTGGAAAGTTTGCGGCATGGAAAGGCGATTACCCAAATGACTTTTTAAAAGTATGAGAATTTGCCTGGCTGAACATTTTTTAATTAATGCCGTGAGTTAACATTAATAACTATTCATAGCTCGGTGAGCTGGGCTTGGGGTGGGTTTAGGAAACATTTGGTATCTCTGGCAGAGGCAGATGTTGACCTGGCTGGCAAGGGGCCCCGTCGGCAGCCTCTGCAAACTTGGGGGACCTCAGCCTCCGGTTCCCCGTGGGGGTCAGAGAGGATGCGGCTGTTTGTGAGGGCGCGGCCTTTCAAAGCATCGTTAAGAGTTTCATGTTAGCGTAAGTGTTGTCACTGCCCAGGTGGTCCCTAGGGCTTAAGGTCTTCCTAAATATATCCCCCTCCCGACCCCCACATTCTGGCAAATAAGCCTCTCAGGGGATTCTTAAAAAAAAAATGTTGCTGGAGTGGGGGGGGGGTCACACCATTTACTTACCTCCCTGATTTTCTGTGATCTCATTTTTCCTTAAAATATCATTGGAAAAGTGTTTTTGAGTTGAGCATTTTATTTTCCATTTAAACATGGTGAAACCGAGACATAGGGGCTACGGCTTGGCATGAGGGTGGTGGCCCTGGGCCTAGGACACCTTCTGTGGTTGAGCCTTCAGCAGGCTGGGAGGACACTCAACCACAGTGACATCACGGTCCCTGCCCAGGGATGCTCAGCTTCTGTTTTGCCGATGGGGACGGATGCTATATTCAGTAGCGTCAAAGACGCTAGGGTCAAAGATGTGGTTTTAAGAGAGAAAACCTCCATGAGCTTGTAAACTTAGAATTTTTTTTTTTTTTTTAAGCACAGCAGGTTGGGCTGTGTCCTTAAAGTCAAACTAGAGACTGTTCAAGGAAAGATGCAGGAGAGAATGAAGGTCAAGACCAATATCAGCAGCTCCAGATGGAAGTAGATGGAGAAGGATCTGAGGGCCGAGAAGGGCACCAAGAGTGGTGAGCTGAGTCCTTCGAGGTGAAAAGTCTGGCGCGAGCTCTGCTGTTGCGGAGGTCGGCCACGTTAGCTGATGGATGGCTGTGGCCACGGAGTGTGGTGCATAGGTCACGTGCTCTCGCTTAACTGTGGCTGTTCTTCTGAATGATTTTTACACTGTGCTGGGCTCTAGGAATTCAAACCCACCAAGCGTGTCTCCCACCCTGAAGGAATTTGCAGTCTCCGCGGAGAGTGAAGATAGACAGCCTCTACCCCCATCGCCTATGCTCACTGCCAAACGTGGGACACGGGTTTCAATGCTGAGGCTCACATGTGAGCTTTCACAAAGGGCTGGGAAATCAGAGACTCCTTTGTCATGGGTGGTGGCACTTGGGCAGGGCAGGAAGGGGTTGCAGAGTGTGGGCAGGAAGGGAATGCAGAGTGTCGGACAAAGATGAGGTCCGATGCCTGCAGAGATGTCTTATCACAAGGCTGGATAGAGAAGAGGAAGGGCAAGCATGTAGGTGGCTCCAATTTCAGGCAGATCGTTTTGGTCTGTACGTAGAAGGCAGTAGGGAGCTGTTGACAACAGTTGAGCAGATTTTCAGAATGGTAAGCTGGGGGGATTACAGAGAATAAACTAGAATAGGTGAGTCTAAAGTCAACTAGCACAGGTGAGGGCAATAACAGGAAGGTCACTCTCAGCTTATCCCGGTAGCCAGAGGACCACAGTGCAAAGGTTGACTCAACTGCTTGCTAGCTACATGACTCTGATCAAATTTCACGTCTTTCTGCACCTCCATGGTCTCATCCTTCACAGAGAGACACTAGTATTCCTTCATTCCCTCCATGCTGAAAGGGCCTGTGTCAGGAGCTGGAGAACAAAACAGATGGGCTGTCCACACTGTAGGATGGTACAGTCTCGTGGGCAGAAACACTGACTAAAATGCAATAAGCAGATGTGACATCTCGGACTAGGTTCTCTGTAGTGAAGGACACAAGGGCTTGTACTGTTTGGGTGGCCTGTGTAAGAGGCTTCTCAGGGAGGGATCTCTGAGCAGGTGCCGTCCGAATGCAGATGTCGAAGGTTAAGCGGAGTGTTTCAGACTGAGGACGTGGCCAGTGCAAAGGCCCGGAGGCACCGAAGAGCGGGTGTGGAGCTTTCCAGCACAGAACTAGAGTGGGTGAGGGGAAGACAGTGAGCAAGGTGAGAAATGACGTGAAGGGGGTCGTCAAAGAGATGAAGTAACCTATGGAGAGATGAGACGCGGTCAACACTCAGTGAACGACATCATTCTCACTATAGGACCACCCCGGACCTGAGGTTAGTAAGGGCCTGAGCTACTCTCTAGGCCATAAGGGTTATAAGAGAAGACGGATCATGAGCAGCGTTAGAGAACCTGGTGATTAGCACGGTATCAGAAGAGGTTCCCGTCTGGGTGACTGAGAGAGCGGAGTCCAGTTCGCTGAAATTCAGAGGTCCCCAGGGGAGCCCTGGTGAGAGGGCTATAAGGTACTTTGGATGTGGTGAATTTGAGATTCTGGCAGAAATCAGTGGTCAGCCTGTCCCGTGGTCACCTGGCAAACTGGGACTTGAGAATAGGTCAGGAGCAAGAGTCCGGTCTTCTACAAGGAAGAGGAGAAAGGACAGGATGTAGGCTGGGCTGAGGACTGAGCCTCAGGTCCCCGGAGGGAGCGGGTGAGCTGAGCAGTAGGTGAGGAAGGGGAACTTCTGAGGTCTGGGCACCTGAGCCCCACATCCCCTGCACCCCACCCACCTCAGGAGGCCTAAAGAGTTGGCAGAGGGAATCTGAGGGTCCTGGTTTGCAGGCTCAAATTAAAGTCCTTTCCATGCTTACATGAAGCCGCAGACTCCTCATTTCTGGTGTGGTCTCTGCAGTCTGTGCCGATGGTGTGGGGGGGCTTGGGGCTTGCCCTCTGTTCCCAGTCTGGGGTTGTAAAACAGTCATGGGGGAGATGCTTGGGGCCCTAGATCCTAAACTGAAAGGCCGGTGTCCTGAGAGCTGTGTTTCTGTAATGGCACGGGTATTTGGAAAATGCCACGAAGCAGGTCTGATCAACCCTGTGGCCTGCAGCCTGTCAGCTGAGCTAGGATTCTTGGTCAAGTTCACAGTTCAAGCCAATATTGACTGTATCCTTCAGTGGAAAGAGCCGCCCTCCTCTCTGCGTAATCAACAGCTGTACTTGCCATCTGGGTAAGCACGTCTGCCTCTTGGACCCCTCTGGATCACGCTGGCAAGAGTACCCTTGTGAGTCTCACCTTGAACCCCAACTTCAGGTCTTGCTTGCATTTCTCTATTTTCCGGGCTGTTTCTTATTTGGCAAACAAGTTTGCAGCTTTTATTTTTACTGTCTTTTAAAAAGTGCATTTGTAGTTTTATTTCTAGTTCGAAACAATGAATGTCCACCTTATTTTTATTATTTTTAAAACGCCATGTTATTTTTTCTTCATGAAACAATGCCTGTTCACTTTAGATGTGCAATAAGAAAACAAATCACCCTTAACCTTGCCACCCAGAGGTTAACTAATGTTACACTTTTGTTTTTTCCATCCATGCTTGTTTCTATCATCTATGCAAGTCTGTAATTTTTTTCACAGTAATAGCAATAGCTGGCATGAATTGGTAACTTACTGTGGCCCATAAAATACACAAAGCAGTTGAATGCCAGATGTAATTTAGTACAATGGGGAAATAAGCACAGTCATATTTATATACTGAGAAATAACAGTTGTGATCACAGAGGGCTTACAAGGGGCAAGGAATAGTTACTACTGCCATCCCTATTTCTCAGTGCAGGCAATAGACACTCAGAAAGTGTTCAAGGTCACATAGCTGGTCAGTGGGCAAGTTAAGGTTTTAGTTTTAGATTGTCTGCCTCTAGGATCCAATCACTTGTGATGTGATTTGGATCATTTAATAATGAATATGCTGAGGGTTTTTTCCTAGTGTCTACAGCATTTGGCTCCCTGGCATTCTGCTAGTTATCTTCTGCCCACCATTCACCGCCTAGGGTGAACAGCCCTTCAGAATGAACTTCTTTATCACCACATTCAGTGTCACCTGCACTCCAGGTGATCTGTTTCTTTGCTGCCTCCCTTGTCCTTCTGAGACACTTCAGTGTAGACGGCACAAAATGAGTGTTTATCTCCTTCCAAAAAGTGTACACTGTCTCCACCGCTTTGGAATCTGGCTCAGAGATTTGGCTACAACTCTGCAGAGATTGCAATCTGGCTGACAATACGTTTGCACTTTCCAGTGTCCCTTTCCACCACTTCTAACTGGGTCACCTAGAATCTTAATGGATGAGAGACATGAAAACAACATTTTCATTGCATTAAGTCAAAGACGGTTGATTAGAACTGGTTTGTTTTCCTATTAAGTCACTATTCTTGAAAACTATATGAACACGCACACATACACAAATAAATGCAAACGTCAGTGTACATATGGTTTTTAGGTGTTGTCACCCACAAACGATAAATCCTAATGCAAAGTTGAGGCGTTTGCAGCCCACACCACTTTGATTAAAGAGCAAAGTGCTGTAGCCTCCATGTGTCAGCCTAGAAAAACACACAGTTTTCCTTTGAGCCAGTTCCGTTTGCAGAGAGGCCCTCTTAAATAATTTCATGGGTATTACCTGTAGGGAAGGTTGCCCGAGCCTCGGTATGCATCATACCCTTATTTCTCTGCTAGCCCTACATTTTCGGTGGCCTAGTGTGAGTGAATGCTAGAAACCTCTGTTATGGTGGAGGCCTCCCTTGTCTTTCAAACCCTGGGTGTGTGGTCATTGCAGGGCTGACTTTGGAGTGCGAGTAGGGAATTACATTCCCCAGGGGAAGCTGGTAGAAAGGTACCAAAAGAAAGAAAGGAGAAGGCTTGTTGGCTGCTATAATGTTTGTTTTTGTTAGACGAAGGATAATCCTTGCTTGGTGTCAACTTGTCTCGGCATCATGGTAATGATTCTTTGACGATCAAGCTGTTTCATGAGCTGAGGAGATGAACACCCACTCTTGAACCATCTCCTCTTGAAGGACTCCTTGGAGTAGGGGTAAGAGCAAGAGAAAATAAAAAGCATTTAGAGAAATGCATTCGTGTGAGTGTTCTCTGAGTCAACCTTTCAGAGTTAGGCCTGAGTAATTAAGATGTAAACTGCCATCTGGAAATGTCAATTCTTTGTTGTTAAAGTTATTTCTTTTTTGTAATTTAACTAATTTTTTTTTTTTTTGATACAGTCTCACTCTTTTACCCAGACTAGTAAATAATCATAGCATCAGCCTGGCTCACAGCAGCATCAAACTCCTGGAAGCCATCCTCCTGCCTCAGCCTCTTGAGTAGCTGGGACTACAGGTACCTATGACAATAACCAGCTGATTCTTCTATTTTATTTTTAGTAGAGATGTGTTCTCACTCTTGCTCAGGCTGGTCTTGAATTCCTGAGTTGAAGTGATCCTCCTGCCATGGCCTCCCACAGTGCTAGGATTACAGGTATAAGCTACCACACCCAGCCAGAATATTAATTCTTTTATTTGCTTTCTATTGAGTTTATGTTAACTAATGATTCTCTTGATCTAGGATGCTCAGACTTTTCTTCCTTATAGAGAATTATCTATCTGTCTCCTAGTACTTGATCTGACTTTGCTGAACTGGAGTTGGGTGGTGCATAGGAAATATCACCGGGCAACTTGCTGGTCTGAAAGCCAAGCCTGGATGGGAGGAGAAGGGATGAGCAGGAGAAGGCCTTCCACCTTCCTTCAACAGGAAAATAAAAAAGATAAATAAACCCTAATCCTGACCTGGGGGCAAATCCCAATAAACATCCAGGTTAATTTTTGCTATTGAATTCATTGTGAGAATTAGACAATTCTGTGTGTGGCTCTAATTTGCCAGATCAGATTGTGTAATTATCTTTTATAGGCCTGGGTGTGATGCATGCTCCATGTTTATGCTGCAGGGGGCTGAGTGTGTGTGTTTGGACTCCAGGGTTGCTGCTCTTGTCCTGCCCGACTGCACTTCTGACACACAGGTGGAGGTACGGCCTTTGCAGCCTCTGCCTGGTCAGAAACGGGCCTAGAATGTCAGAGCCTCAGATGAACTTGGCTGATGTGGAACAGGAAAGCTTTTGACAGAAAGCAGAGTAGAAAGGGTGATCCATTGACGGTAGGTCCCCTGGCTGGACGGAGGGTGTCCCAGTAGGTACAGAAATGGGGGCACTCCATAAGGGGTCTCAGCAAAGGCTGGCAAATTTGGTGGTTGGAAAGAAGTCAGTGCATTTGAGGCCAAATTATGTTCATGACCTTAGGCTTTTTTGTCTTCATAGAAAAAAATACTGAAAATGATATTTTATGGCCTGGCGCAGGACTTCATCCTTGTAATCCTAATACTCTGGGAGGCTGAGGTGGGAGGATTGCTTGAGATCAGGAGTTTGAGATCAGTCTGAGCAAAGTGAGACTTCCATCTCCGCCAAAAATAGATAAACTAGCCAGACATGGTGGTATAATTCATAGTCCCAGCTACTTGGGAGGTTGAGGCAGGAGGATCACTTGCACCCAGGAGTCTGAGGTTGCTGTGAGCCAGGCTGATGCCATACCACTCTACTCAGGGCACGGAGTGAGATTCTGTCTCCAAAAAAAAAAAGTATTTTAAGATGAATGGAATCCAGGCTAGATTCCTTATTACTTAGGTGTTAATATTATAGTATGTTATTTACTTGTTCAGACTTTAAAAGAAAGTAGAACATTTTCACGGCCCCTGTGGATGTGTCAGCCTTGGGCAGTTTCTTGGAAATGGGACTCTGTGGTCTGGCTTCCTGATAGCTACTAGGCTTATTTTATCAAACTCCTTCCTCTTTGATTTTAGATCCATTCAGAAGGTCCAATAATTCTCCTAAACTGCAACCCTTATCCTGGCCTTGCCCCGTCCCATGTCTTTTTCCCTCAGCACCCTGGTCTTCTGTAGCAGGTGGCCCTCTAAGTCACAGCAGCTCACCACTTTCCCGTTGCACTCTTTGGAGAAGACAGTGGGTTTGTAGGACTGGGTACGTTCCAGCTGAGTGTCTTCTTGTGGTTTCGCCTTCTAGACTTTTTGTTCCACGGGGTGCCTCGGTGCAAGGTGTCCGGGAGAAGGAGAAGACTTCCATCGTGACTGGAGAAGGCTAGGCCAGGAGCCACTAGGTGGTGTATAGCGCAAAGCATCACCAGGGATGCCCAAAAGCAGCGGTAGAGGGTGGGGGTGGTGGGGGCAGGAAGAAGGGAGGGAATTTAGGGGGAAGGCCGTAGGCAGCCGGTTGCAGTTTGTGGCCTCCCTCAAAGGTTTGGTGTTGGGCGTTGTATGCTGCTGTTGGCCTGCTTCCGAGGGAGTGCCATCACTCCCTGTCCCGCCACTGTCCGTGGTGAGGACAGCAAGGGCAGCCTGTGTGGTAGAGAGGTGTGTATGCAGCCACCGCAGGGCTCCCCAGGGCAGATGCTGAGGCCAGGGCGCCCTGGGCCAACCAGGCTCTCAGGGAGGCCCTGCATCTTGGTGGCCCCAGTTGCCATGCCAACGCACAAAGCCATTGGGAAAGAGACCCCATTACGGACCAGAACAGAAGTGAGCCATTCTGTCCATTCTGGTGATGTCGTGATCCCTGGAGGTGCATTTCAGGCAAGAGGTCAGTTGGCCTAGCATGGGATTACAGGGACAAGGGGAGGGGCCTCCCTCTGTCTCCTGGGATGTGAGTAATGTCTCTTACCCAGTTGGCACCTCAGAAGTCAGCTGGGCACGTCTCTGGGGCCTCCTGGAAAAGGGATGGTTTCCACCACCCCTGAGGAGGAAGCCAGGCCTGGAGAAAGGGTGGGGTGGGTTTGCCTGAGGTTCCTGCAGGGGGTGGGAGGGGCATAGGAGGCTGCCAGAGGGGCTGCCTCCAAGCCTTTGCCACTCAGCGTGTGTTCTGATGACCCCTGGCTCGAGCTAGAAATTCAGAATATTAGGCTACCACCCCAAGGCCCACTGAATTCAAATTTTAGCAGGATTCACAGATTCTGCTGTGTGTGTGTATGTATTAGACCTCCTCAGGGAACGTTATAAAAAGATCACAGTGCCCAGGCCTCTCCCTGCAGCAGTTGGAAGCTCTAGGGGTGGGACTCAGACTTTGGTGTGATTTTTCCAGCTGTCCAGGGGAGGGGCAGTGATTTCCATAAGTAGTCAAGCCTGAGGACCTCAGCTGTATGGCCTCTCTGCCCTCCCTGCCCCTTACCCATCCCTAGGATGTAAAGAAGACTCCCCTACTGGGGCCCCTTACTCTGACTCTCCGAAATTGTCAGAATTGAAACTTCACTGGTGCAGGGTGAATGGTTAAGATTTACTCATGTCAGAATCCTCATCTCCCCTGGAGGGGTGGCGCTGAAACTGTCCATCCATCTGGGCTTTAGCTTGAATGAGTTTATCGTGGATGATTTCCTCCTAATAATAAACCGAAAATCGATTGCGTCAAATAGAAGCAGCGAATCCATTCCAGATGCCTGGGTTGAAGTGGGAGGGTATTGTGTGGTTTTGCTTGTTCTATTTTGATGAGTTTTCTAGTGTTTGCCAATCAGCCATTAGGTCCCAAGTGTTGCATATAATTCATCAGGGCTAAAATCCTCAAGTTTCTTTGCCTGCTAGTCAGCAGCCTGTGCATTTGAACTTGGTCCAGGGGTAAGTTGGTGGGCACGGTAGCAAGAGGCAGGCCCAGGAAATGAGAGTCACCGGCATTGGAGGAGGGGTTGCTGCAGCCCCAGGGGACCCCCAATCCGATGATGTGGTGGCAGGCGTGGGTTGATGGGGCTGGCTGCAGAGTCCCCGCCCAGCCCTATCCTTAGCAACACAGAAACCACTAGAGTGACAATGTGCGATGTTCACCCCAGTGAAAGAACAAAACACTACCCCAAACAATCCTCTGTCTTGTGTGTGAAGGTTACAGATTTTCTGTTTCAAATCAAACAGTATTCCTTTCCCCTTTTTTCTTTCTTCTCTCTGTTTTCATGTGCCAACCTAAGGGTGATTTCTTTGAGCCTAATGATGGGGACGTTTCAAATGGGGTTATTATCTTTAAATACCTTTTGAAATACTACTCTTACGGTGTCTGAATTAGATTGAACAGAGGTCAGATTTAAAGATTAAATACCCATGTTAGCAGCAACGACAACAGTAACTAAGCGGACACCTGTGCACATTTGTTCAGGAATTATATGGATGGACGGAAGTGGAAACCCACAAAAGGAATGTATAATTAATAGCAATGTAACTGATGTTTACTGAGTGCTTAAGAGGGACCAGACGTGGAGCTACAGAGATGCTCCTTGTGTGTTATCCTACCCAGTGGATTCAGATACACTGTAAAGGCAGAACATACAAAACCCAGAAATAGAGTCATAGGAATCTTAGAATAAAAGGCCTAATAAAAATAGAACAACTCAGTACAGTGACTATAGATCGTTTTGTAGTAAAGGTCCATTTGTGAATTTGAGTTTTATTATAACTGGAAAAAAATTACTGTCCGGCGTTATATCCATTTGCATCTTAGTTTATTCTAGGTCAAGTCTGTGTTTGTAATAAACCGTATTTCTTTGAAAGTATTCCTCAGTTGGTTGTGTCCAACCAACACATAAGAAAGAGGTTGCTTACTTTTTTTCCGATTAATGGAGTTGTTTTGTTTTCTATATAGAAGAATAAACACTTCTGTGTGCTTGGGAGTGTTACCCGGCATTGGGGGACCTTGTCCTTCATCTTTAAGCTTGAAGATGAGTTTCATTATCTTGTTTCCTGATGTGACTTTCCCTTTATTTTTCTAGGTGAAATCAGAGGTTTCTGGCTGACTCAGTGGATGCTTTGAGCCCAGAAAGGAGGATGAGAAAAAGGTGAATTGGGCGCCACAGCCTGAGCACAGCTGCTTTCTGGCTTGGGGGCTTTATACTTTCTTCAGCACCCTCCTTACTGGGACATCTCTAACGCCTCTGCATGTCATCGCAGAGTGGCACCCACCAGGTAGGAACCTTACGATTCACCATCAGAGAAAGCCCGAACACAGGTGCAAATAGTGGTCATGCTTAATTCAGGCCAGGCTGTGTGTGCCTGGCTTTTACTGGGCTTAGCAGGTAGGTTCTCTGACACCCAGCCTACAGAGGGGGAGACTGAAGGAAGTATAAGTAGCACATTTAATTCGTGAGGGAGCTGGGATTCAGAGCCAGGCCTGTACCATTGCTGTGGCCTCCTGCTGTTTCAAGTGACAGTGGATTGTCTTGGCTCCTTGGCGTGCCACATATCAACTCCACTACTTATTCTTTGCACACTGAATCCACTGCAGGGCACAGATGCTTTGCAGTGGGTGGGGATGACCATCAACCAGGTGACAGAGCCTGCGGGTCAAGGGATGGAAGAACAGGTGGATTGTACCTGCTGGCCCTCAAGAGGGCAGAGACTGTCCAGAGGATTAAACAGGATGTCAGGGCTTTCTGGAATGCTGCCAGCTGAAGTCTGCTCCTGAGAAAGCAGGATGTGGAGAGAGGGGCGCCCCCTGACTGCAGGGGCTGGACTTGCCCTAGGTTGTCTGGCCCCCACCATACACAGGAGTTGCAGTAAGTCTCAGACGTAGGAACTAAGCTGGAAGCCCAAACCTGGACCTGTTCAATGGGCGGCAGCAGAGTATCTCTGTTTCACCTGCAGAGCCTGCAGGAGGGAGAGCTGTGCAACGCCAACAAGATTTAGGAAGGAGACAGATTCTGTTACAAACATGTCTCTGTCAGTGGAGTGGAGTGGTCAAGCGTGTGGACCTGGATGCCCTGGATTCAAGTCCAACTTCCACTGCTTCTTTGCTTTGTGGCAGGGGCCAGCGACCTTCCCTTTTCTAGACTTTGCTTTCTCCATAAAACGGAGATTATAAAGATAATCCCTTCCGTGTTGTGAAGTGAAACGAGAGATTACACAGTTAAGTGCCTAGCACAGTGCCCGCGACATATCAGGCGTGCAATAAATGTCAGCGTTTGGGGTTCTTCTGTGTTTTAAAAATCTTACTGGGTCTGAATATGATCTTAGGTAAATTATTAAGCTTCCATGTCTTCATTGGTAAAATGGGGTGCTAATACTTGGTCCTCGGGGGAGATGGAGAGTGAAATGCAAGGCCACACTTCAGGAGTCCAGGAGCCCAGATCATAGCAGATGCTTCCTCTCTTAGGTTCCCCTCCTCACATGTCTCCATCCTACGCCACACAGATGGAGTGGAAGGAGGGCGTCTGGTAGGTTTTACCCTCCATCAGACAGAATATTGAGCCTGACGATTACTGCACAGCGGGGCGTCTGACCCTCCTCTTCCTCCTCCTGCTGGCTCTGGGGTCTTGGCTCTTGAGCCAGCTGGGGCGGGATATCCACAAGGGGCTCTGGCCTTTGCACGTCCGTTCTTTCCTCCTGAGTAGTCCTATTTGCTTCTTCTCTAAGCCCCTTTCTTAAGCTCACTCTTCAACGTGTCACTTTCTGGTCTAAGAAAACCAATCGTGGCTCTCTGTGTATTGTCTCAGCACCCAAGTCTCCCTGGACACCCCGTCTCATTCCCATCCCTTCCCACTCACATACGGGTCCTCTTGGCCACGCTCACCAGCTGATATCCCACCCTACGTAGGATCTCTCCTGCACCCCGCCCCTGTGCTTGGCACAGCCTCTCTGTGTGTCACCGTCTGTGCCTGTCACTCTTAAAACCCCACCCATGGGTCCCAGGGCTGGCCACTCCTCCACCCTTAGCTGCAGGGGCTTGACCGTGGTGCTGGCTCTGTCCTGCCCACTAGGTGGTACCTTGAGAGTAGGTGGGGGTGCGGGGTCTCATTTCTGTTACTTGGGTGTCTCTTTTGCTCTTCTTCACCATTCATCCTAGCATCCTAGGAGTGCAGACTAGGTGCTCTGGTGATGGTGCACACTGGCCAATGGGAGCCTGGGCCTGGGAGGAGAGTTCATTGTTGGAGTCGTTCCCTGGTGCTGTCGGTGGCACTGGGGTGTTGGGGTGGGGGTGGTTAATGAGTGACACTGAGGGGATTTCCAGGCGAGCCGTGGGCACTGCCTTTCTGGAAACAGCCCCTCCACCTTGGCCAGCCCTCCCTCACCCTCCCCAGGAGACAGGTGTACAGTCCGTTCACCCTCGCCGTGGCAGTGACTTCTTCCTTCATTTGTTCATTCCTTTAGTCACTCATTCACTTGTGTAACAGATATTTATTTCACACCTACTGTTTGCTGGGATTGTTCAGGCAGAGAACAGGAGCTGAACAAAACAGACAGATGCTGCCCTCACGGAGTTTGCTTTCCAGTAGGGGCTGAACAGGTGACACAGAGCGAGAAATGACACATGAGTACATTGTCTTGTGTGTCACCAGGTAAAAGTGTGGAAATAATAAAAACAGCCGGGAAAGCAGCTCAAGTGTGTAGGCCGGGGAGAGGGTGGGAGGCAGGTCGTAGTGTATAGAAATCGTGACAATGTATAGACTAGAGGAGGTGGGTTTGGAGCACAGATTTGAGGCGGTGAGGGGGAGCTGTGGAACACTTGGGAAGAGCCCATGGGATGAAGGGTGCAGGGGAGGCCAGACCCACAGCAGGAGCCATCAGTGGTGCATCTGAGAACAAGGGCAGGCGTGGGAGCAAATGGGGAGCGTGGCACCAGGGGAATGACCAGCGTGACCCGCAGGCCAGGTAGAGCTTAGAGGCCTTGGGCCTTCCTTCTAAGGGAGCCAGGAGCCCTGGCAGGACCTGGAGCAAATGGGCTGTGATGGACTTGCTGTGAGAAAGCCCCCTTTGCTGGGGCTGGGGTGGAAGCCGAGAGGAACAGGGTGGCTCATGCGTGGAGGGCCTTGGACTTGTCTGTTTCTCTTCTGTCCAATCAACACACGTGACCACAGAATGACATTTTTGATGGTGGCGATGAGCTGAAAAGCCATGAAGCCGTATCTCAGACTGATTCTGATTCTTAGTTGCTGTGACTGCCTTCTGCATCGGGGTGGTGGTGTCATTCAAGGGTCACTCTCCTCTCCCTGCCTCATGGGAGCTGCCAGGGGTCACAATGGAAGGTGGCAGATCCAGCAGCCAAAGAGAGAAATGAAAGGAAAAATAAGGAGAAAGGGGGAAAACGGATAGGATGGGAGGAGGGGACCAAATGCCTCTGTCCTGTCGTCTCAGTGGTGTTAGGGCAGTGGGGGTGAAGGCCTGTTCTCCAGGGGCACCTGATGGGGATGTTATAATGCCTGACAGTGCCCTGCAGGTGTCCCCAGGCTCTCCGGGAGCTCTCCTGTGGTCTTGCAGCCTCCTTGCCTTACCTCTCTCCTCCATCCAGGAGAGTACAGCTTGGCAAATGCAGCAAGGAGTAGGTAACCCTCATCCCTCCTTCGTTTTTCTTGTCCTGCCGCCACAGGGGTTGTCGATGTGGGGTGGGCCACCCCCAGAGCTCAGATCTGAAACAACATGTCTTTCCTAGGAGGTGGCCATGAGGCCCTGGCCTTCGTGGTTGTTAGCAGCAAACATCCTGTGGTGCACATGAGCCTGTGGAGGAACAAATGCCCCGTCTCTTGTTTGGGGGACGTCTCCGTCCGTTGCCCATGCCTGTGGTGGACAGCTAGCTGAGGGCCTCCTTTTTGCTGGGATATGTGGTGCATGCTCTGCTGGAAAGGCTGGGGGAAAGGAAAGGGTGGTGGGAGTGGTGGATTCTTTACCTGTATGTTTCTCCCAGGGCTGAGTGTGTTTCTGAACGATCCCACCAATCTCCGGGCAATAGCTCCGCTGCTGAGGACCCTTCCCCCCTTAGCACTTTGCAGCCTTGCGTTCTTTTGCTTCCAGACCAATGGCCCAGGGAGCGATGCCACAAGATGGCAGCCCAATGTCCAGGTCCCTGGAGCAGAAGTTGCAAGCGGGAGTTACAAGAGCATTGCTGCCTTGTGTGGATGTTGCATACTTCCTTCCAAAGAACTGTCGTATTCACTACCTTCTAGCCCCAAAGGCTCCTGTGTGTGATCCCTGGGAGGAAGGACTATTTTTAGAGTTGAATGATCTGATCCCCAGGGAGGGCACACCCCTCCTCGGGTCTGTGGTCGTTGTGTGTGTGTGCGTGTGTGTGTGTGTGTGTGTGTGTGGCCGGCAGGGAGAGGTGCTGTGGCTGAGATGATGATTTTTGCTGTAACCATAATTGAGAGTGAAACCTGGCGCTCTGGGAGAAAGAAGCTAGTCCCAGTTCTGAGAGGCGGCAGGCGGGTGGCGGGGATGAGCTCACCCGGGGCCGAGAGCCATCCAGAGGACTCGCAGACGGAACTTCCCGCAGGGTCCAACTGTGAGTCACCGTGGTTCGTGTCCCTGCAGCGGGCCTCATCCCCAGGCCTCCCACTTCACCCTGGGACATCGTGGTCACTGGTCAGGCCTAATGACTCATTGGGTTTCTTGAGCCAGGTCTGGGGTGGAGTCTCGGCCCCTTCTGGCATCTGGACCCTTGGTGTTACAGATGCAGCTTGGCTGGCCGTTCTTATGTGCAAGACGTGTGTCCCCGGGGAAAGCCCCTCTCTCCCTCTGCAGAGGTCAAGAAGAAGCCACAGCCGCAGCCAACAGATTTTAAAATGCAGCTTGGAAAGTCCGGGGGCTCTTCGGAGGTGAGGCAGTTTTCTGGGCCCCGGGGTGAGTTTGGCTGTGATACCTCTGAGACAGAGGCACGATGTAACCACAGCTCGTCCCGCTGAGACAAGCAGAGTTCACCCAAAAGGCCAACGGCTGGCAGAGTGTCAGATTCCCCACCACACCCGAGGCTCTGTCGTTTCTCCTCCTTGGTTTTCATCTTCTAAAGAAAGAAGTAGTGTCATCCCTTCCCAACCTGCCAGTCTCACACCTGCCTGGAGCCCCTGGCAGTGAGACACAGGGCTCTCTGGCCTGATGTCATCTGTGTTGATTATCTGTTTTAGGAAGCAGGTAGCAAGCGGGACTTTCTGAGGTTTAAAAAAAAAAAATCAAGTAAATCCCCAATCTATTTAAGGAGATTTTTTTAACCCTCTTTAAAAAAAATTTTCATGTTTTTTTTTCTTTCTTACACTTTCTTTTTAATTAAAGAAACAAAAATTATCTATAAGAGAGGCCATCTGAAAGCAGGGAAGAAGGATTCCCTAAAAAGGTACGTGAGTTTTTTTTCCTCAGACGGCATTAGCTTGAAATTTGTTCAGGAGATTAGTCCTGAGAGGTCATCAGAGCCACTTGAAGAGCTTGGGTGACCAGAGCCTTGGCAGTGGTGGCCTGTCCCACCTCCCACCTGTCACCCACAGTAGGGAAGCATATTGCATACCCTGAACTTAGTTTCCCTGCCTTTAGCTTCTGTCCTTCCTAAGGTGGCAAAGCTGATGTATTACATTGCAGTTTTGTCCTCTGGCCCACTAGTTCTGGAACTTTCCATTTCTACTGTTTTGGGTTTCCATACAGGGGTTTAGGAAGGTATGGGGGCAATGTTTAGGGTAAAGGTCAAAAGGTGAGGTGGGCCTAACCGGGCCCCAGGCATGGGTACCCACCTGTCAGGCCCTCTCTCTCTCAGACAACTGGCCAGACACCTTTTTAGACAGTGAGTTGGCCGCCCCATTGAGAGTGGGCGGGGAGGTAGGCAGGCGGGTCACCCACAGGGATGCCGTTTGACCTAGGCCGTAAGGGTCAGCTCCCAGGACGCTGCTGACCCAGAAAGTAGGTGGGTCTAAGGTATGGACATGAATATTCGCCAGCCAAGGTGTGAGAATCTGTGTGAAAGGGTCAGCCTCTGGGTGACTCAGTCTGCTAGCAAACTATAAAGGGAAGTGACTCACTTCCAACCCTGAGCAAGAACTCCTCAGGCGAGGCTGCCAGCACCTGTCTGGGACGCGGTTAGTTATTAACGCTGCCAGTCAGAGTGTCATGGGAACCAGTGCTGGCCTCGCTGCCTGTAGGCCGTCCACTCCCCTCTCATGGCTCCTCTCTGCCTGGCCCCGAGAGCAGAAGAGCTTCCTAGCCCTCTGCTGTGTGGTGTCTCCCTAGCTGCCCCTCGGGGTGCATAGTCCTCAGAGGGTGCAAAGACAGGGGTTGGTGAGGGAGAACCATGACCACTTTTGGGGGTCCTGTTGGAAGATGAGGTCCGAGGCCTTCCAGGAGGGGTGGGTGGTAGCTGGGCTGGCCTGGCCTGCTTAGCCTTCTGCTCCCTGCCCTGCAGGTGTCACCTCCAGAGTTCAGGCTCCTGTGGCTCAGTCAGATCAGCAGTGAATGTCTGTTAGGGGGTGAGGGCGTTGTGGGTCCAGGGGCTCCACCACAAAGGAATTCAGTCGCCTCCCATGGAGGCCCCAGACCTGAGGATTGTTAACTTTGTTACTGCACCTGCTGAACCCACTAAGAAAAGAAGAGAAGGCACAGGAGCCCTGCCTCTGGCCCCAGACCAGAGGGAGTGCTCGTATTCCCTTCTGCCTTCCCAACCACTTCCTGGCCGCTTAGTGAGGTGCAGGGCCCCACGCGGAGGACCTTTGCTGGGCCCTGATGGGGAGGGCTGCCACTCGAGAGTTGAGCTGGGAGTTCAGATCAGCTTTTCTTGCCCCTTCCTTCCTTCACGACTGGAAAAGTACAGAATGGGCAGTTTCTCTCAGATCCCAAAAGGTTTGTTTTATGGCTCCTGGGGGAGGCCCAGCCTGGGCACAAGTTCTGCCCGCCCCTGCCAGGGCCTTGTTCCTGCCAACTTCCAACTGTCAAGAGGACAACAAAGCAGAAAGAGCCAGGGGTTTTAGCTCATCAGGCTCCCAAGTGTCCAAAAAAGGAAGTCCAGGGGGAAGAGATACCCCTGGGGTTTGTTGTCACCCATGTGAAGCCCTCAGGTGCTGGTGGGCGGCACAGAGGAAGTGGGGACA
The DNA here is from genome assembly GCA_963573935.1 of Arctocebus calabarensis. Taxonomy (NCBI): domain Eukaryota; kingdom Metazoa; phylum Chordata; class Mammalia; order Primates; family Lorisidae; genus Arctocebus; species Arctocebus calabarensis. The sequence goes on from CAUYON010133746.1 coordinate 37,179, forward strand.
CCTTGCCCTGCCTTGTCTGTGGAAGCAGTTGGGACATATGCTCCCTGGGTGGCCCTGAGCAAATCACAGAACTGCCCCAGCAGAGTTTCCCCATCTGTAAAGTGGGAATAACAACAACACCTGTCCTGCTTACTCGGCAGGGTTTGTGTGAGGCCAGCTGAGATCACTGAGCATGTGACAAGGCTTTGGGAGTGGATAAGGGCCACCCAGATCGGGTGGAGGCACTGGGTGCTTACAGTGATTAGCAGCAAAGCAAGGCCTGAGGTCTGTGCTCCCCTGGGAGGTGGCTTTACAGACACCCACCTGTGGCTTAAGAGCTTCATGCGCCTCCCACAGCTGATAAATCACCCGCCTGGTGGGTGTGCTTTGTCTGGGCTGGGGGGGGGGGATGAAGGGGTAGGGGCCAATAGACAGCCTGCCCTTGACTACTGCAGGGAGAGTGTCCTCTGCCTTCTCTTTCTTTCTTAGTGGGTTTGGCAGGTGCAGTAACAGATCCTAGGACCCTATTTCTTGAGGGACCCTCCAACTACCCCTATGGAAACTTTGGTGGTACTGAGTCCCTCTCTGTTTGCACAATCATTGGTGCAGGTGCTTCTGCCCTGGGATTTGTCCTGGTTTGTCACCCTCTTGCTATCAAAGAAAAGACAGGCATGTAGAAGAGTGAGATTTTACCCCATAGTGGGGTCTGTGTTCTGTATCATTGGATGTTCACGTCATGTAAGACCTGGCACTTCCTTTGTCGCAGTTATTTTGCCTTGTAGAGTGTCATGCGTTTGTTGAAGGGATGAAGGTTGAGATTTAACGCAGCATCCCCAGTGCCCACTAAGTCTCTGTTTAGTGCCTTTCCAGTGCCCAGCACTGTGCTAAGTGATTAGGTACAAAATCAAATTCTTTTTTTTTTTTTTAGACAGAGTCTCAATTATTAACACCTGCAGTAGAGTGCTGTGGCGTCACACAGCTCACAGCAACCTCCAACTCCTTGGGCTTAGGCGATTCTCTTGCTTCAATCTCCCGAGTAGCTGGACTACAGGCGCCCGCCCCCACTATTTTTTTGTTGCAGTTTGGCCAGGCCTGGGTTTGAACCCACCACCCTCGGAATATGGGACCAGTGCCTTACCCACAGAGCCACAGGAACTGTCCCAAAATCAAATTCTTTTTGACCATCTAATTCCGTCTCCCATCCAGAGCTGCAGAATCCTTTAAGTCTTTCCAGATAAATGCTTTCTGCTTGAACATTTGATTATGGGGAATTTTATCTCTCCTGAGGCCACCCACTCTAACATTGGTAGCTCCAGTTTGTGGGAAGTGCGCACACTTAAAGAGTCTCCATCTGCTTGTGGATACTTCCATCTGTAGGTCTCAGGCTGTGAACAGGGCATGGGAGGAGTGGCACAGTGGCTGAATTGTCAAGTACAGACTAGAAAGGGATTGATCCCAGGGGTGTGGAAGAATCAAAGAAGACCTTGTGGCATTACTGAGACTTGAGAAAAAAAAAATGGACCAAAGGAAAGGGAAGAGAGAGAAAGGAGCTGGAGGCTCTCTGAAGTAGTTTGAGCAGCACCCTCGCATAGTTCATATTTGCCTAGAACCTCAGAAGATGACCTCCTTTGGAAATAGGGCCTTTGCGTACATAGTTAATGAAGGATCTCTAGATAAAATCATCCTAGATTCAGACCCTAAATCCAATAACAAGTCCTCAGAAGAGAAGAGAATGGGACACGGAGAAGCAGCTGCGAGGGTGGATGTCGAGGTTGGCGTGCATGTCTGCAAGCCAAGGAGCTCTAGGGACTGCTGGAGAAGCTGGGAGAGAGGCAGAGGACAGATTCTCTCCAGAGGCTCTGGAAGGAACCAGCTTTGCCCTTGCCTTGATTTTGGTCTTCTGGCTTCCTAAAATGCGAGAGAGTAAATTCCTCTTGTTTTAAGGTGGTAATTTTCTATGGCAGCCTTAGGAAACTGGCACACGACCCAACAATAAGGAACAGGTAAAAGTTAGAAGGCAAAAAGAACCAGTTCAAGTCTCAAAATAGACTTGAGGTGGGAGAGCAGGGGGATCAAACTAGTTCATTTGTTGGTGAGGAGGGTGTGCAGTCCAAATGCCCGCTGATGCCAAGATGTGAGGTGTGTGCAGAGAAGAACCTTTTTTGCCAGGACCCTACATGCTCTTTAGAGCCCAGCAAGGTGCCAACCCTGAGTCCTTCTCTCTCTGTTTTACCTCTATCTACTACATTTCCACCAATTCCTACTTCTTGATTCATAGGAAAGGGTCAAACCATCCTTAACTACTCGAACCATCCTGCAAATACATATATGTATGTGACTTATACAATGACAGAATTTTGAGATGTTAATCACTAGAAAAATTTATAAAAGCAAGGGAAATATTTAAGAATCATATTTAATTATATGATAATCTTTTTCATTAATACAATGTTAATATTTTACTATTAAGTAACAGATGAATATTTTCATGGCTGTTTAGTATTTTATTTAGGACTATGACATAGTTAGGTTTGCATAATTCTTTGATGTTTCTTTTCTCTCTCTCTCTCTCTTTATTTTTTGCTGTGGGATAAGGCTCTAAAAACAATCCTTATAGAAAGAACTTTATTCACATATGTCCTAATTTCCGGCAGATGCTATAACATATTAGGACTAATCAGGTGGGTTAGAGCAACGTAAGTTTTTTTCTTTTTGCAGTTATGGAGGTCTGACATTTGAAATGAAACTTCTGAGGCTAAAATCAAGTCATCAGCAAGGGAAAATCACTCTTTGCTTCTGGTGGCTGCTGGCATTCCTTGGCTTGTGGCCACGTCAATCCAGTCTTTGCCTTTGTGGTCACATCAGTAATCACATTGTTAGTAGCCAAATCTCCCTCTGCCTCATTTTTATAAGGATACTTTTGATTAGGTTTTGGGCCCTCCTATATAATTTAGGACTGTCTCCCCCATCTCAAGATCTTTAACTTAATCTCCTTGTAAGGTAACATTCATACATTGCAGGGATTAGAACGTGGCTATCTTTGGGAAGGAGGGAACAGAGCAAGGATGTTATGTCTTTATTCAGTTTTTTACTATATCCATAACTATTTTCTCAAACTAAATTCCTAAAAGTGGACATAGAGGGTAAAAGAGCAATACCCCCATTGCCTGAAAGTGTTCAGTGGATTGAACTGATGTCTTTTAATTCCTGTCCCTTTAAGAACATTTCCTACCTCTCCCGGGAGTCAGATTGGATTTAGGGGAGGCGGGGCATAGATCGAAATCCCTATTACAGGAATCATTTAAAGTTACCCTCTAGGAAGCTCGAGGCTAATGAGATAATTCCCATTAGTAGAGGAAGGAAATGAAGGTGGCCTGACATCCTTCTGTCTCTAATTTATATGATTCACTGAACCCCCCTCTTCCCCCTCCCTACCCCTTCCTCCGGCTGCCCCTTTGAATTCTGGTCCCAGTGTCCACCCGCCTTCTGCCAGCCTGGGCTCGGGTTTCCAGCAAGTCCCAGCATGCCGAGGAACCTGGGAAGGTTGCCTTCCACTGAGAATCTGTTCTTTGCCTCCTTCCTGGCTGTTCCCTGAGCCTCGCCCAGCTCCCCACACCCCCACCCTACCCCCGGCGGGATGAGGGCTGGTGCCCATAGACCAGAGGAAAGGCAAATGCTCTCAACAGAATCACAGGTGGGCATGAGGGGACCCAGAGGCCAAAGCTGCTTTGCTCCCCCTACTCCCACCCCTTGTTTTATTAGGAGGAAGGGAAAGAAAGGAAAATAAAAACATAAGAGAATAAGAGCAAGATCACTGTCTTTTGGTTTGCTCTGTTGCCCACACTTTTGCTCAAAGTTCTCTATGAACATGAAAATCCAGTTTAGGTCTTTAATTAGAAAAGTATCAAGTAACCCAAACTTGAGTTTTGAAAGTTCAGATGGAACTCTGGAAACGTATCTGGAGGCTGGAGAGAGGGCGGAGACAGAGAGTACCAGCCCATCAATGGACCTGTCACTGGTTTTGTTTATGGGACTCCCACCTCCTCCTCCCAGACCTGCTGGGGGCACGTTTACTCCCCTAGTCCCATCCTGAGAAGGGTCCCTCAGAGGAGGCATGGCTCTCCCTTGCCCCTGGTTTTTGTCTTTTCTTCCTCTCGCCCTCCCAGAGGGAGGCCATATGGTGGAGTCTTCCGAGTCAGGGCCCAGGGCCAGCGCGGCTCCAGCCCCGGGGACAGTCCAGCAGCCCTGATGTACTGTGTGGGTGGCCTCTTCTGTGAACTTGCTGCCTGACCTCCCTGCGCCTCTGAGAGCCCAGCTGCAGCCTTGGGTAACAGCCTGGCCCTGTCGTGACGGGAGGGTGCCAGGGCGCAGCTCCCACCTCACTTTGGCACGGGCGCCACAAGCTGGGCCAGGACCAGGCAGACCAGAGACCCCACAGGCATCGTTTCCAGTTGAGCTGCTTGTCTGGCTGTCTCAGAAGAGTGAGGCAGAGACCAACAAACCAGGGTTCAAGGAGGAAAGCACAGACATTGGAAGGATGAAAGATGGCAAGGGAGAGAGAGATGGGAGTTGGATTCTATATACTGCAGCTTTAAATAATAGCCAAGCTCAAGTTTGGATCAGCCGTTGCTGTTGGGAATAAAGCTCTTCTCAGGGGCTGAGCTGAATTGTTCACGGTGGGGACTTCTTAAGCCCCTTGCTCACAAGTCCTGGCTTTGTCACCCCCTCCCTGATGTGGGCTCAAATTCTCAGAACTTTTAGGGAATATGGAAGGAGGGAAAAAATCAGGGCAAATCCTGATGCCAAAAACAACTTTACTGATTAAGAAAAGGAGGACAGAAAAGAGTAATGGAAGATGGATCTGGACTTTTTGCACATCTCTTAGGTGTGATCTATACCAGGAAAACACCAGGGAGATGACTTACCGTCCTTCCTTCTTTGGAAATGTGCTGTTTGTATTTTTTTTCAATAGAGATGAGGACAAGCACTGCTTACGGAGTCTGTGGTACTTAACTCGGTCCTCCAACCACCCTGTGCTGGAGAAGATAGCGCTGTTGCTCCTGCCTTACACTTGGCTTGAAGAGAATTGAGGTGACTCGCCCTGGATCCTGCCACCAATATGGGGATGACCCTGAAGGCTGAGCCCTGATCTGACTCCATGTCATTAAGCTATGATGTCTCCATGAGAAGAGCCACCCGCAGCGTTCCCCCGTTGGTGGGAATGAACATCCTGACTCGAGGTGCCTACCTGTGAGATGAGAGCTCTCGTTGCCAGTGATCCACCTGTTCATTTGTTCACTCATTCATTCCCTCCTGTGCCTTTTCAGTGTCAGGCAGTGAGTGTGGTACCCTCAACACTGCCTCTGATGGGTGACAGATGTATACCACGGAGCTGAGAGACATTCAGCAGGCAAGAAGCCTGCCAGCACCCACAGTCTGAGGACAGTTCTCCCTCTCTCTTTAGTCAACGGGCCGTCCTTCTCGATGACCCAGATCTAAGGTCCTATAGTGTCCTCACTGCAGACTGGCCGCACTGGCTGTCAAATGTCTTGGTAGATGGAGAGGCCAACAGGGGACTTCGGGACCCAGGTGAGGGGAACCTGGTTATGTGTTCTTCCAGAGAAGAGTATAATAAATGACTCCCCCTCCAATGTCATTGCTGGCATGATTCACAAAGGGGAGACCCTTCAAAGTGGCTGTCTGTCTCTCTCCTATGTCCTCTCCTACAGAAGGGCCAGGGCCCCCCCACTTGCTGGGCCATTTAAAGAGAGGAGAGGAAGGGCCTTGAGATGGGCTGCCGGGTGGCCCTCAGGGACATATTGCATGATAAGAAGAGGACAGAAGGGATCTGGGACCGGGATCCCTATTATCTTTAAAATCCATCTTTAGGAACAGTCCGCCAAGGCTAAACAAGGGACCCAGGTCTGCGGGGTCGGGAGGGTCTTTGATCTGCCTATAAGTTACTGCTTTTCAATGGAGAACCGCAAAGCAGCCCCACCCAGGGCCTCGGAGATAACAGGCCGGTGCAATCGCAAACGGCCGGCCTCTTGATAACGCCGGGTTTCATTGAGGTCTGGATTTTGCCCAATGGGAACACATCCGGCAAGCATCAAAGGGAGCAGGCGTCACCCTGTGCAAAGAATCGTGGGCCCTCAGGTGTGTGCGTGTTGGGAAGGGTGCGTGTGTGACTGTGTGTGCACAAGCCGGCCGGTTGGCAATTACTCTCCTGTAGAGCAGAGGCCACCAGCCCCAGAGAGGCCTTCACAGGTCGTGAACTTCATTCCCTCATTCTGGCCGGTCTGGTCCAGCTTCTAAGGTGTCCTTGCATATGGTAATTTAACATGTTAAGTATAAGGGTTACCCCTCTGTCATTTTGTCCCTTACTCTAGGTCCCAAAGGCAGCTGATATGAAAAGTTTAAAGGAGAGGAGAGGTAGGCACTCAGGGAAGGCCAAACCCCAAGGCTCACTGTTGGGGAATCCCAGACATGTCCCTTTGCAGTCTTTTGAAGGTTTTTCCATGGCCTAGAGTAAACTCACCCATAATAGTGGAAGAATCGAGATGTTTGGGATGGTGGAATGATATGGGGGTCAGGGGAAGGGTGCATGAGGTTACCCTTTCGTAATGGAAGAGTTAATGGATGAACTGATTGAAGTGAGGTGTGGGGGATGTCACCTTCCCTGCAGACCACCCTCTTGGGCTGGGCCTCTGAGCTGCCTCATATTTTATCTGGGCTGTACATCATGTATTGGCCTCTGGAGACCAGAGCTGAGAAGCACCACGGTACAAACAGAACATCTGGAAGCTTTCTAAGGTTTATTTTTTAACACATTTGCAAGAGTCAGGACATTTGCACACAAGGTTAACAGGCTGGAGGGAACCCAGGGATCTGAGTCAAGTGGGAGATGTATTTTGACTTTGTGAGGAGAGGGGCTGCTTAGGATGAGGAAGGGAGGGTGGCAGCATTGCAAACAGCCCGTGCCAGCAATAAAGTCCTCTATTCCTTGGACTCACTTGTTGCACATGATCATCTGTTAGAAGTCCCCAAGAACAGAAAAGGGACCTAAAATGGGCCCTGGGTCCCTTGTCTCTTTGGCACTTCTGGTAGGGAGTGACTGCATTTCTTCTTCTTCCCAATCGGCTTAAAGGGAAAGAGCAAATGGAAGGTAAAATCCCTTGGGAGTCCCTTGGGGAAGGATGGGCAGGTTCCATCCCTGAGAGTCTGGGAGAAACTTCAGGAGTTGGCTTTTTCTATATGTTTTATACACTTACTTACACCTGTTCCCTTATCTTTCCATCTGGGCTAGCCAGGTGGGGCCACTGAAGTAGGTGGGGCACAGAGGCGTCATTTCATCCCAGTCCTGCAATGACTTGGCACATCTGAGGCACATCGTAGCCTGTTAGGCTTCCTCTTCTTCCTCCCACTTCACTTTCTTCTCCTCTCCTTTTCTCTACTCCCCACGTGGCCCCGTAATGGCATCCTGGACTTAATGATTCGGGCCAAGGGAAACAAGGAGAGGCATGGCTCAGCATTTTAACAGGGCAGGCTGGAAATGAATGAAATAAGGAAGGAAACTGTCCATCCCTGAAGAGTCAGAGCATCAGCTTCTTCATCTCTCCCTCATTCTTTGTCAATGGTTTCTCTTTTGATCGTTTCTTCTTCTCCATTCAATTTCAGTTATGGACCCATTGGCCAAGCTTATTTTCAGGAGTACATTAAATATACATGGAATTTCTTCTTGTTCAGAGGGCATCTTTGTGGGAGGATTCTGGTTTCTGTTCCCATAGAGTTTACCAATAAGAAAGAGAGCTTATTCTCCTCATCCCTAAATAGGTCCCGTTGTCATATTGCTGCCTTTGTTGGGATGGTTCTTTTTCTTGTTGTTTTTGGTTTTTAAGAAACAGTGTATTGCTCTGTCATGCAGACTGGAGTGCAATGATCAGCTCTCAGCTCCCTGGAGCTTTGCGCTTTGGGGCTCGAGTGGGCCTCCCACCTTAGCCCCCCGAGTAGCTGGGATTGCAGGTCTCTGTGCCCCACCTACTTCATGCCAGCTAATTGTTTTGTTTTTTATTTTTTGTAGAGACAAGGTTTTGCTGTGTGGCCTAGGCTGCTTTTGGACTCCTGGCCTCAAACGATCCTTTCTGGCTCAGCCTCTCACAGTGCTGGGATTACAGGTGTGAGCCACCACGCCCGGCCGAGACGGTTCTTTTTGATGGGTGAGCTAATGTTTATCGTGCCTCATGGGAGCTGGCTTATTGTGTGCTGTGTTTATTAGGGGAGGAAACTGAGGCTTTGTGTGGTTATTCATGTGAGAGGCGACACAGTGTCCACCCTGTTCTTATGGGAAATGTGCTGACACAGCTGCCAGGAATTTCACCCCATCTAATCACTCATCTGGCAGGTTCCATGGTGGTTTCAAGTCTACCCCAGTGGCTCTTACTACATTTTCTGCTCGGGAACCTCTCCATAATCAGGAGTCAGTGCCTTCATCCAGCTCAAAGCCAGCAGTTTCCTTTCAGAGCTTGCTTGTGCCCTGTAGCGGTTCTTGATTTTGGCTGTATGTGGGACTCACCTGGGAGCTTTCGCTGCTGCCTCAGCCCGCCCTCCCAGATCTGGATTTAGCCAGGCTAGGGTGAGGCTGAGGCATTGGAATTTTGAAAAGCTTCCCAGGTGATTCTGATGTGCAGCCAAGGTCAAGAAAGAACCACTCCTCTGGGGAAGTGATTCTCAACCATGGACTGTGTTACCCCTCCCCCCACCCTGGACAGAGACAATTCCTGAGACATTTCTGATTGTCACAACTTGGGCAAGCATGGGTGGTGGTGCTCTGTCATCAGCCTAGTGGGAAGAGGCCAGAGGATGATGCAGAACATCTCTAATACACAGGATAGCCCCTCATAGCTAAGGGTTACCTAGCTCCAAATGTGCCCAACGGAGAAATCTTCCCTAGATGAGTGGTTCTCACACTTGAGTGTGCATCAGAGTCACTGGGCTTTGCTCTCAAAGGCTTTGATTCAGACAAATTTGCATTCCTAACCAGTTCCCAGGTGACGCTAAAGCTGTTTGTCCAGTGCACGTGGAGAACCCTTGTCTGACAATGACTCTGAATCCTACTTGCCTAGACTGCGCTCCTTCCAGCACCTTTTGAATAGGCTTCCTAGAATTCCTGCTATACTTCAGCTTACGTTTCATTGGTCTGATTTAAGTCACATGGCCATATGCAACTGCAAGGGAGCCTGGGAAATATAGGTAGTCTTTTTACTCTGGGTTGCAATGTGCCGGCTCCCAGTTAGAGTTCTGTTGCTAAGTAGAAAGGGTAAAAATAGATACTGAGCTGTACTACTAACAACCTAGTTCCATATATGCATGCCTAACCTTTCCTAAGGGTTATTGTTTTGGGGGTATCCACCATGCAGCTAGCTGCTTTTCATGTATTATCTCATTTAACCCCGAGAGCTTTGCAAGGTAGATAATAAAATTACCTCTGTTTTGCAATGACAAAACTGAGGCTTTCAGAGATGAAACCACCTGCTCATGGTCCAGGTGGAAAATGGTGTAATTTAACAGCCCACTTCGAAGCCTGGGCTGATCCCCGCCTTGCTTGCTCTCAGAGACCTGCACTTCTCCTACTGAGTGTTCAGGGTGTTGGTCAGAACTCTCTGAGCCACATTCGGGATCCCGGGGCTTTTGACCAGCTCTACCCCATTGTTATGTGTGCCTCTACTGTGATACTTCAAAAACCCGTGGTGGCGGGCAGGGGTACGGGTGCAGTACTGACACGATCACTTTCTTATTCCTGCTGTGATAAATGACCACGAACCTGGTGGCTTTAAACAACACATATTTATTCTTTTATATTTCTGGAGAGTGGTTTCAAGTGGGCTAAAGTCAAGGCATCTACAGGGCTGGTACCTTCTAGAAGCCTTAGGGGAGAATCCATTCCCTTTGACCCCTTCCTTGAATCCTTCCACCCTCTCGCACCTCCCACTGCCGCTGTGCTCAGATCTCTCTCTGCCTCTCTCTTATAAGGATCACATGTAAGGTGCCCCCCCCATAATCCAGGATAATCTCTGCATTACAAGGTCCTCGACTTAATCACATCTGCACAGGCCCATTTGCTGTAAAAGTGGCATTCGCAGGTTGTGGGCATCAGGCTGTGGCTACCTGTGGGGGCTGTTATGCAGCCCAGCACAGGAGTCCTCTTGTTACTACTGTTGTTCCATCGCTCACCCCCACTTTCTCCAGGGCTGTTCCAGACACAGAGTGTGCCTATAGTTCAGCTCTGTCTGGGGGTTTTCACAGAGGGCAGAGGCAAGGTCTGCAGGCAGGGCTGTGTGTTATTGGAGGGTTTGTCTAATCAAGACCCGGTGGCCATAGAAACAGGTATGGAAGCATTCAAGTGGTAAGGGATTGGCAAGGTGGCAAGGGCTCCTGCCCTAGAGGTGGCTATGTCACCTCGGCCAGGTGACTTAACCTGTGGACCACAGAGGAGCACACAAACAGCAGATAGGCTAGTTCCGTAGCAAGATTGGGTAAACCTGCTCTGTGACTCTGTCAGATGGCTGGGTGCTTCTAATCGCTGTGCCTCCTGCCACCTTTCTGCGGGCTAAGGCAGGCGTGTGGTTAGCCAAACACAAAGGCTAGACCTGGAAGAGCTGGGTGTGGGGAGGGAAGGAGGGAAGGGGGAGAGCTAGGGTCTGCCCGGGGCGGCCTCCTGCTCCTTCCCTGTTGGGCGCCCTTGTCCTCCCTACGCCTGTCTCCCCACCCCTCTGGGTCTGCCGTGCTGGGGTGAGTCTGCGATGTTATATGTTTTGCTTTTTATTTTACTTTGCGAATGCCTCACAACATTCCCCCGTGTTTAATGTCCCACTGCCAAGTGCATACAGTTGCCCAGCAACAAGAAGGAAGTCCCAGTGTGATTCACTGGAAGTCCCAGTGTAATTGGGGCTGCTGCCAATTAATTTGCAAGCTGCGTGCGTCTCCCAGGGGAAAAGGGTTCTCAAGGACCCTCTCAGAGACAGCTCAGAGGGCTGCTGCCCAAGAGAGGAAAGGAAACCAGAGACAGTTTAGCAGAATTTTGGGTTTGTTCGGGATGTTTTCAGGTCCGAATGAAAGGTGGGGGATGTCCAGGAGGCCTGGGCAGCACCTGGGCTGGAAACTCCTGGCTTCCCTCTTCACTACCCATCCGAGGGCCCCCCGGAGCACCTGAGCACCTCTGTGTCTGCACATTGGCTGCCTTTTTTGGATTTTTGTTTTTAAATGTTTGTAGGTAATTCTAAAATGAATGCTGACTCTCACTGTCTTGAGCCATCTCCTGGGCCCTCATTCTGACATTCCCTCATCTCTGGTGCCCTTCTCTCTGGATGTCACAGCCGCTGCACACGTCCCCGCTGGGGGCTCAGGCAAAGCCCAAAGGAGGAGAGCTCCGGGCACCAGGTCTGTGCAGGGACACGGGACCTGAGGTGTCCAGAGCTACTGCTGTCCCCCGCATCATGCTTCCCTGTGTTGCCTCTGCTGAGGCCCAAGAAGGCGGTTTGCCTGTCTGGTTGCTTTCCACATCCACAGCCTCTAATGCAGTATGGAGGTTGTGAGCATGTGGGTTTGTGCTCATCTAGGTTGGTCCTTCACACTGTCTGCAAGAATCGGAGACCCAGAGCCAGCCTCCTTCACACGGCCCAGGCTGTATATCGGTGAAAGGCCCTTTCCTTGCCTTGCTGAGCCTAATCAATTTTAAAATGAGGGAAGTCCCTTGGGGGGGAATTTGGCAGTCCTGAATACACAGGAGAACCTCCATGGCGACCACCTCCCTACCCTGACCACCCCCTTAAGTTGACCTAATTTTCACAGCCCAGACATGCACCACATGAACATTTCAGTCCAGTAGGCCTAGTTACTTGTCGACCACCTACATAGGTTGACCAGTGTGTGACAGTGCCTTGGGTGGCCAACTTACAGAGCTTCTACTATATTCGTTACTCAGAAATGGGGGCTCTACGGAGGTGGGTTGGAAGTGCGGAAAGTATAAATCCAAGTCTGTCTTAATTTATTTGCTGTCAGCATGAGGGAAAGAGAAATATGTTTAACAGTGTCTTCCTGTTTCCTCTGAAGAACCACTGTCCACCCTGATTAAGTTCCTGGTTAGTCGTTAAGGGAATTTCAAAAGCAAAGAGATGTTCAGGACCTGATGTTCTATAGGGAGAATACTGGCACCTCTGTGCCTCAGCTTTCCTATCTGTAAAGTGGGTGACCTAACACCTCCATGTTCCCTGCCTCTGTGTGACAGAAATAACAGTGGCCTGCTCAATTTTCCATTTCCTCTGGGATGGCTGTATTCAGTGGTATTTTAAAAGTTCAGCCCTGGGTACAGTGGTAGGGTTTGGATAGGCGGATTTCTGGTGAAGATTCTATGTATAGGGAGGTCCTTGAGAGCTAGAAATAGACTATTTTTCCCCCCTTAACTAAAATATTGCTTTGTGAACTATCTTTGATTCAGTAGCATGAATACTGTGGACCAAAGACAGTAAGTAACATGATGATAGCCCCTGAAGACGTCGGTTGGAAAAGAAGAAGCCGGGGGTCGATGCTCACTCTTGTGCTGTGATTTGTTCCACAGGCTGGGAAGGACCGACCACCGGCTGCTCCTCTGTCCTCATCCACGTTCCCCACGTGAAGGGTAGTCGAACTCACGTGTGCCACTAAGAGCCCCGTGAAGGACCTGGCTGAGGCCACACTGTCTCTTGAAAGGCAAGAGCTCTGGATTCAACCAAGAATTCTTCTTTTGGAGAACAAAGAAACTTCTGGATCTGAGGAGACATTTGGGTAGAAAGCAAGGACCTTCAGGGAGAGGTGTTGCTGGAGGAAACTCGCCATCCCTGACCTTGCCCTTCCTTCCTCTGCTGCTCCCTGCTCATGAGTCTCCCTTGACCCTGACCCAGCACCCACAGGGCTTTCCACCACTCCCTTTCTTGCTCCCCATGTCTGCCGTGCCCTTGGACTCAGCAGTTCTTGTTTGCCCGATTATCTTGCAGCCGGATGCAGAGTGAATAGTTAACTACACTTAGTTTCAAATGGGATCTTGTTTCTGTTCTGAAGAGGCCAGTGTCTGTGCGTAACAAGCAGCCTCGGGAGGGTGTCTCTTCTCATGTGTTTGGGATCTGGACCCCAGGTTCCAGAGTGAGGCAGGACCGGTGCAGGAGCCCTCAGGCTCTCAGACTACAGGGCCACCCGAGGAGGCCTCTGCCCGGGAGCTGACGTGAAGGCTGGCCTTCTCCATGTTCAGCTCCTTTGGGTCACACACAGGTGTCATCTTCAAGGGCACCAAGCAAATATTGTTCTTCGTTCCCACTGCCTTCAATGACACTGATGCCAGCTGTGAAGACCTCCTTCTCCCAGGTGGCGATCAGGGTCCATGCCAGATCGTGGTGCTTCATGTCAAGCTGGCCAGATGCCAGGGCTGGTGGTGTTTGTTGAGGACATCCTTCCCCCAGTGTGTGCTGGTGACACACACACGCACACCTAACAACCGCCTGAGATTCCTCTGTTCCTTTTTCCCCAGTGGCCACCACACGCATGGTTAAAAACACTGCCTAAATGTGTATCCTGGGTCAACTTTGGCCAAAATGCAGAGCCAAAGATGTTTTTACTTTCTTACTTCCAAAGCAAATGGACAGCTTGCTTTTATAAAAAGAAATAAAGCTTCCCTATGTTGATGCGTTTATATGGCCACTTGTGTTTATACGGCTCACTGTCTTCTAAGGGGAGTGGTGGGGTCTTTTTGGACGTCTGAAGCTCACAATGATTGAGGAGAGCCTCTTAAAGATGTAGACCTCCTTTCTTCCCTGACACGCAGTTACGGCCACGTGTCACTTGGATTCCTTCAGGCGTCAAGGTCAGAGATCTACTATGGCGCCATCACAGATGATGGTTTATCTGCCCTTCGCCATGGAAGTAGGGTAGACAGGTAGCTGCCCAGCTAGGCCTTTCCAGAAGCTCAGAGTCGTTCAACATACCTAGAAGCTATAGATGTTTTCCAGGGAGATCAAAAGCAATAACCTCACAATTATCTTGATCCTTTTCTCAACAACAGGATCCACTGCCCTTGAGTCTAGAATTCTGCAGTTGGTGATGAGCTGAGAGTGATCAATTCTTCCCACTTGTGTGAGACTAAGGATTTCTCAGATGAAGGACTTTCAGTGGTAAACCTAGGATAGTCGTGGCCAAATTAGAGCACCTGCTCACCGCAGCTATGGTTACCCTGCCTCTGTTTCTAGGTTACCTGCTGTAGCCGACTGATGCTGTCAGTGGGGTTGGCCAGTTTCCATTCCATCATGTCACTTGTCACCGGGCAGCCATAGATGGATGCCATCCAGTCAGGCGCCAGTGCTGACCAATGAAGTTGGTTCCAGGATGGTGAGGTTGCCCGATTCTGAGTAAACACCTGGGGCTGGAGAACCAGCTGGGACCATGTCCTTCCAAGGGTGCCGTGGATGGTGGGCATGGCAGGCTGACATGTATCAGGGGTTCCTCTCCAGTACAGTCCTACTAATGAAGGTGAAATTAAGCTCTCTCATTAGAAACAGAACACTTCATTAAGAAACAAAAGCTTATGGTATATGTACACTATGGAATACTATTCAGCCATTAAAAAAATGGAGGCTTTACAGCCTTTGTATTAACCTGGATGAAAGTAGAACACATTATTCTTAGTAAAGCATCACAAGAATGGAGAAGCATGAATCCCATGTACTCTATTTTGATATGAGGACAATTAATGACAATGACACGGTGGGGGTGAGAGAAAGGGAGAGCAGAGAGAAAGAATGAGGGAGGAGTGGGGAAAGGAAGAGCAGAGAGAGAGAAGGAGCGAGGGGGGTGGGGTCTTGGTGTGTGCCACACCTTTTGGGGGCAAAACACGATTGTAAGAGGGACTTTACCCAACAAATGCAAGAAGTGTAACATGGTTTCTTGTACCCTC